>MJUU01020039.1:0-19511 GCA_002080025.1 Modiolus philippinarum
TAACAGAAATTTGAAGTATTGTGGGCATAGATATAACATCGAATGAAGGGAATCTGCCTTTTGTTATATATTTTTAGGTTTAATAAGAGAAAGTTGAAGTATTGCGGGCATCGATATAATATCCAATGAAGAAAATCTGCCTTTTGTTATATATATTTTTAGGTTTAATAAGAGAAAGTTGAAGTATTGCGGGCATCGATATAATATCGAATGAAGAAAATCTGCTTTTCTCATAAATTTTACTAGTAGGTTAAATAACAGAAAGTTGAAGTATTGCAGGTATTGATATAATATCGAATGAAGAAATCTGCCTTTTGTTATATATTTTAGGTTAAATAACAGAAAGTTGAAGTATTGTGGGCATCGATATGATATTAAATGAAGAAAATCTGCTTTTTCTTATATATTTTAGGTTGAATAAGAGAAAGTTGAAGTATTGCGGGCATCGATATAATATGGAATGAAGAAAATCTGCCTTTTGTTATATATTTTAGGTTAAATAACAGAAAGTTGAAGTATTGCGGGCATCGAAATAATATCGAATGAAGAAAATCTGCTTTTTCTCATAAATTTAAGGTTATTTAACAGAAATTTGAAGTATTGTGGGCATAGATATAACATCGAATGAAGAGAATCTGCCTTTTGTTATATATTTTTAGGTTTAATAAGAGAAAGTTGAAGTATTGTGGGCATCGATATAATATCCAATGAAGAAAATCTGCCTTTTGTTATTTATTTTAGGTTAAATAACAGAAAGTTGAAGTATTGCGGGCATCGATATAATATCGAATGAAGAAAATATGCCTTTTGTTATATATTTTAGGTTAAATAACAGAAAGTTAAAGTATATTGCGGGCATCGATATAATATAGAAAGAAGAAAATCTGCTTTTTCTTATATATTTTAGTTTAAATAACAGAAAGTTGAAGTATTGCGGGCATCGATATTGAATAAAAAAAATCTGCCTTTTCTTATATATTTAAGGTTACATTTCAACAAGTTGTATTTTAACGTGAAAATGAAATATGCACCTCTTCTTATATTCGATGTTTGTGGCTGTTTGCAGGATATTTTATTAACTACAGGACTGATTTTTATTCAGTTTTGTTTATTCATTTATAATTGTTTATTTTACAAAATGACGGAAATTTATAGTATTACAATTTTCGAGTACATAGAAGCTCGGACTGACTGTTTTCTGAAAGTTCTGATATGGTTACGACAAAATTGAAGAAAATTGCACTCAACGTGTGAAAATTTTGTGCGTTCGTTGTGTGAATCGTGTGCGCGTGGTAGGGAACGTGGGACGTATCCATCGCTGTCTTAAATTTTGAGTATTCACAGTTCTTGTATTGTTTAAGAGCTATATGACTAATCAGAGCAGTCAGGAATCTATGACAGGTTAGAGCGGTCAGGGCTCTATGACTGGTCAGAGCAGTCAGGATTCTATGACTGCTCCAAGTTAACTTCAAGTTAACTTAGGATTGTTCTCATGACTGCTCCCCAAGTTAACTTGGACGAGAGGTTATGTCTGCACCCTACTGTATATCTTTAAGAATTAAGAAAAGAAATCATATGAATACATTTTTTGTAAGATGCATACTTTTCTTGAAAAAATATTTTTATTACCCCTATCCCTAAAAAAGCTAAATTCTGACTGTATCAATGGTGAAATTTGGTAAAAAAAATTATTTTTCATTTCTCGAAAACTACTGGTCGTAGGTAAATAGCTTTTGACACCTTTTCGGAGGTGCAGTATATAATATAAATCAATAAAAAAATTTCACTCATCAGGCAAGTTTTAAGAAATATTCATAAACGAGATTTAAACGACACTGAAACCTTGGGAGAATCATAATGTCAATGTTTTAACTTGAAACGTTAAGACTTAATAGATACGTTTATCTGCATTTTATCTGTTTCATTTGCCCAATAATACAAAATAATCAGTCAAATTATACAAACACCAGTCTATTTAAAGAAAGTTTAAGCCAAGATATGTCTTACATGTACGATGGTCTTGAATTCAAATTTCGTCCCAAATATAGTCGAATTTGTTACAAAAAAGAATATGATTGGCACATTTGTTAGAGCTCCACATTCTACACGACCTGAAATCTTAAAAGATCGTAATTTGAAAATATTGTTTTAAGGCAAGTTGGTATCAAAGTGGTCATATTTAGTTTTCTCGAGTATATTATTTTTTTACAAATAAGTATAAAACAACATATTTCTGAATATTGTTAAAAGGGTTGATTCAATTAATGTGTCACCACTTGACCTTCTTGACTTGGACAAATGGCGTGATATTGTGACTGATTTGTTGTGGGCTTCTATATAAATAATCAACAGTTTGTAAAAACAACGGCAATAGAATACCGAAGGAACAAGGGAAGTAAATATTGCAAAAATTAATGTCCATAGACATAGCAAAAACAGAAACACAGATTGATTGATTGATTGATGTTTTCCGCCAACTTCAGCAATATTTCAGCTATATTGTGGCGAGAACTGTTGAGTATATTGAACAATTTTAATAAATACATAAAATAATTAACAAAAAACATATAGCTGTATACAAGTAAAACAAACGTGTAAAATGTTAAAAAACATAATAAAAGAAATTTTGGTTTAACAGTTACAATATTAGAAATTAGAAACTTGTTTACAATTGATCCATTTATATCTTACTAAATAAATTGATTGCTTTTAAAAATTGAACGATTTGTCGCCAGCGACGTTTGTCAATAGGTCTTTAAGACATCAGCAGAATAAAAATCCCGCCTGATATCGGCAACATCTACACATTCAATTAAAACATGTTGAATTGTATAAGGACAATTGCATGGAATACATTCAGATCGATCATCACTGTTGAGAATAAAAGTATGTGTTGTTCTAGTATGTCCAATACGACATCGGGTCAACACTACCTGTTCCCTACGGTTTTTACCGCAAGAACCGACTTGTTTACCGACGTTTGACTGTAGTTCATGCAGTTTTTTTATCTATTAGCAGATCCAATTTGGCCTGCCATAATTTTAAAATGTATTTGACGATTAAAGGCTTCATGTCAGTGTACGGTACTGGACAATCCGCCATCTCGTCATCTAGTGCATCCTTGGCTTCCTGGTCAGCAACTATGTATCCATAGATCCCCACATGACTAGGGATCCAAACATAAATGACTTCTTTGCCTAATGTTAGAAGCGACTTGTAGAATTCGGCTATTTTTAAAATAATTGGGTGTTTTGTTTTTCGACTTTCAATTGCAATAGGCATGAGAGTGAATCGGAACAGTTCATGAACTTATTTGATTGCGGTAAAGCTACAAATTTAAGTGCTGAGTAAATAACGTTTGCTTCAGCAGTAAATAAAGAACTAGAGGATGGTAATCGGAGAATTGCTGTACGTTCCCTAAAAAAGGCTGCAGAAGCCAATCTGTCTTCATCCTTAAAGCCATCTGTGTAAATTTGCAAGTAATCAGGATATTTAGATTTAATTCTTGCAAAGTCCCCCTGGATAACCAGAGGATTAATATCAACCTTTTTGTGTTTGCATTGTTCAAAATAAAATGTTGGTTTTGGGTTCAGCCATGAAGGTTTTTTGGGAGCTTCTATAGGAACTATTTCATCTAAATTTATATTGGCAGATTCAAGGTGTGGTTTGATATGAAGACCAGAAGATTGTATAACGTTTAGGCGTTTTTATAGTCAGCTTTGTGAACAGGTTTGAAAACACAGTTGTGAGCAGGATTGGAAGGATACGCATTAAGCTTTGTTGCATATTGTAAACCAAGTTTAACACGTCGGTCTTCCAAGGAAGGTTCATTAGCTGCAACATACAGACTTTCCACAGGAAGTTCTGAACGCAACTAATGAAAGACGCAAACCTTGGTGGTGAACGATGTCTAGTAATTTAATGTAGTACGATTTACGGGCGGAACCGTATATAAAACATCCATAATCTTATTTAGATCGAATCAACGATCGATATAAATTTAATAAAACAGTGCTATCTGCACCCCACTCAGTACTTGACACAACTTTTAAAATATCTAATGCCTTGAGGCATTTATTTGTTAGCATTTTGATATGGGGAAAAATTCTTGTATTTTCGTTTTAACCTAAGTTTCCTCTTTTAAGCTCCATAATTATTTAATGATAGTAATATGTAGTAAAATTTGGTACCAAATTAAAGCTACTTTAATATCCTTTACAATGAACTCAAGTTTGGGCACTTTACGCCATTTTTATGATCTGGGGATACAAAAAATGTACCCCCTACAAAAAAATAGCGAAAATGACAATTTTAGGCTGTCAATTCCTTTCAGATAAACAACCCTCGTCATTTGATCTAGTTTTATGCCTAACTTATCTGTTGTGATACAATGTTGGAAAATAAAACCATTAATGTCCGCACAATTTTGATTTTCGGTATAAAATTTTTGAAAAATGGGAATTTTCGGAATTTTAGATTTTTTCACAACTTTATGGTCGTAAAAATCTGAATATATATTTAATAATTGCCGATGTAATAATGATTTATGATATGTTAGCAACAAATTGTGTGCAAACATTTTAGTTTCAGACGTCTTATAGGTTCAGAAATGTCAAAATTAGCACCCCTCCCCCTAAAAATTAAGGGAAAATATGAAATATTTAGGCTCTAAATGATTAAAGAATAATGTTTCATTGGAATTCTAGGGTGTATTTCACTAAAGCTGACATGCAGAAGATCATTTAAGTAGATTTAAACTTTTTAAGAGGTCTCTTTTTGATTCTTCTGCTCGAAATTGATGCAAAATGGGAATTTTCCGTTTTTCAGAATTTCTGCTGTTTTGACTTTGAGATCCAAATACTTCATGAAATTGATAACTTGAAAATGTTGATTAGATATCCTTTCAATATATCTAAGCCATAAGAAAATATGTTTTTAAGCATTTTTAGAATAACCACAGTCTCATAAATTACAAACATATAACCCCTTACCACAAATATTCAACACAATTTATTTCATTTTATTCAGCTTTAAAAGCTGAAACATTGTATAAAGGTCCTAGAACATATCATTTCAAATACAAAAATACATAGAGACGCCCATATATCACAAATAAGATAATGTGTGTGGTTTATGTGCATTTATACAACAATTAAACTTTGAATTTTGTAAAATTTTGTAAAATTCCGAAATGCTGAAAAATCCCATTTTTTACGAAAAGCGCCCAAAATATACAATTTTACCCATATTTTGGCGTTAAAATTGCATATTGTGATATTTAAATGCATTTTTTAAAAAGAAAGTAAGACATTAGTATGTTTTGTTCATATAAATGTACAGACATATATATTCTTGGGATTTTGAAGCATCATTTTTCCTGTGAATTTTGGACAAATCTGAAATGCTGAAAATTCCCATTTTTCATCAGTTCTGTACAAAATATTGAGTTTAGGCTGACAAGTGGGACTTAAAATAAAAAAAAATGATAGAAATTATGCAATTTTGTTATATTCAATGAAGATTTTGTGTGTTTTGGTTATTTTTATGTGAATATAGTAAAAAGAAAATAACTATCATAGGGAAAAATTTGTAGGGGTAGTGGTAGGGTTTTCGGTATTTAGAGTCACATTAAACACTCCTTGTTTTTCTAAACAGTGTTTTAAGACAACTAAAGTATCGCTTAGAATAATTAAATGGCATAGTTGCAGATGAATCCTCCAGATTTGACATATATTACGATTTAACAATGACCTTCGGAGAAATCTGAAATGTTGAAAATTCTCATTTTTCATCAGTTTGGGCCAAATATTGAGTTTAAGTCAACAAATGGCTTTTAAAATACCGAATCATGATGTAATTCATGCAACATTGTCGTATATAACACACATTTTGCGTGTTGTAGTTATTTTTATGCGAACTTAGACAAAAAAAATGGCAATTTTAGGGAAAATTTGTTGGGGTAGGGGTAAGATTCTCTGTATTCAGAGTCACATTTAACACCCCTTGATATTTTAAACACTGTTAGACAACTCGTGTATTGCTTAGAAAAATTAATTGGCATATCTGTAGATATATTATCCAGATTTGCCATATATAAGGGGGTTAACAGTGAACTTTGGCCAAATCTGAAATAATGAAAAATCCCATTTTTCATCAATTTCGAGCACAATGTTAAGATTAAGTCATTAAATGGCTGTTAAATTACCAAATCAGGATGTAATTTATGCTGCATTGTCATATTCAACACACATTTAGCGTCTTTGAGTTATTTGTTGCGAACATAGACAAAAATTGACAATTTGAAGGAAAATTTGTTGGGGTAGGGGTAAGACTTTCGGTATTTTGAGTCACATCAAACACTTCTTGTTTTTCTTAACAGTGTTTTCAGACAACTAATGTATCGCTTAGAACAATTAATTGGCATATCTGCAGATAAATCCTCCAGATTTGGCATATATAACGATTTAACAGTGAAATTTGGGCAAATCTGAAATGCTGAAAATTCCCATTTTTCATCAATTTTAGGCAAACTACTGAGCTTAAGTCAACAAATGGCTGTTAAAATACGAAATCATGGTATAATTTATGAAACATCCATTGTCATATACAACTCACATTTTGCGTGTTCTGGTTAATTTTATGCTTACATAGACAAAAAATTGACAATTTTACAGTAAATTTGTTGGGGTAGGAGTAAGTTTTATTGATGTAAGATGTTTATATTACATACAAATGGCCATTATTTGTAATAGTTGTAAAGCCCATATAAAAAGCTTTCATTTGATACCTACTTTAAATGATATTTGTTTACTAAAAAGTAATATTGGGCAAAAAAATATTCAAAGATCCATTTATTTGGTCTATTTGAAAATAAAACTTTGGTCATTAAGAATACGTAAACATTATGTTAACATGTTTTATATTCAAGAACTAAAAACAATGTTCAGAATTGGGAATCGAGATGCACTTCGGATTCTTTAGACCATCAAACTTACGCAATTTCAATGAAAATATCTAAATTTTCCTCAATATTTCATTGGGTAGGGGTACGTTTAATGGCGCTATGGAAAGGTATTTGGCATAGCAATTGTAAAAGTTTGGGTTCTTTGTAAAGCTTATACAATAAGCAATAATTTGATGCATCGTTTTTATAACTAGGAAGCATTTGGTCAACATTTTGAAATAACTGAAAGAAAATTGAACGAAAAACGAAATTTTCCTAAATTTCGGAAGGTGGGTCTAAAAATGGGCCCTATTCCACAAGTGCGTGCAGGTTATGCTCGTGTTAACATGTTTTATTTTGAAGAGGGGATGTATGCGGACTTAAAAAAAATGGATGGGGTTGGGAAGTGGGGGGTGCACGGGGGGTTATTCCAGCCCATGGACTAATACTTCTTTGATTTTTATGTTTTGAATATCAACTGTCTGAAGGTTGTACAGTGGTTCAAAAAGTGTGATGTAGAATACGGAACTTTTGAATCGTGTTCACTCCGATAACTGATCTATTTTTATATATAAAAAGTCAATACATTGAGAGGGTATCACTAATTAATGAACACTGTTGTGCTAAAGGTGATTTATGTTTAATCCTTTTGTGGCGCTTAAAGTTAATTTAAAATTTAGTTTAAGAATTGTCATAAAGGAAAAATCTAAAATGCACTTAAATTTTCATAAATAGTTTGCTTTTTATTTGGTTTATATTTATTTCAATAAGTTTAGAGATCCAGTATTCCTTTTAAATGGTATCCGAGGCGATCGTTTCCGCCTTCAATTACACGAGAGTTCCTATCTTGAAAGTCCTGTATTCAGTTTTTGTCTCGCCCACAACGAAAGCGCGGAAAGCGAGACATATGCGTACAAAGTATGACGGCGGCGGCGGCGGCAGAAACCTTCAGGTCACTTTCTCAGTAACTATAAGTGGTAGGTCTATGATATTTGGTATATAAGTTGTTCTTGAGTAGTACATGACAGTCTGCTATATAGCTTTTGTCCTCAATTTCACGGTCCAATGAACATGTTAAATGTTGTACTTAGTTCAGTTTCTCAGTAACTATAAGTGGTAGGTCAATGATATTTAGTATGTAGGTTGGTCTTAGTTAGTACATGACAGTCTGTCATATGGCTTTTGTCCTTGACCTCAATTTCACGGTCTAGTGAACATGTTAAGTTTTTGTGATTAGGTCAGTTTCTCAGTAACTATAAGGGGTAGGTCAATGATATTTGGTATATAGGTTGGTCTTGACAGGTACATGACAGTCTGCTATATGGCTTTTGTCTGTGACCTAAATTTCACGGTCTAATGAACATGTCAATTTTATGTACTTTGGTCATTTTCTCAGTAACTATTAGTGGTAGGTCAATGATATTCGGTATATATGTTGGTCTTGGGTAGTACTAGTATATGACAGTCTGCTATATGGCTTTTGTCTGTGACCTCAATTTCACGGTTCAGTGATCATGTTTAGTTTCCTAGTATGTATTAATGTAAGGTCAATAATACTGGGTATGTTGGTTTGTCTTAGATGGAAGATGACAGCCTGCTATTTGGGTTTTTCCCTTGACCCCATTTTCACGGTCTAGTTAACTTGTTTGGTTTTCCAGTATCTAGCTGTGGTAGGTCATTGATATTTAGCATTTTGTTTTGAGTGATGCAGCTGTATTGCTTTTGTCAGTTAATCTAATTTCACAGCCTAGCGAACATGTTAAGTTTTCTGATTTAGGCAGTTTGAGTTTCCGCATCAATTTTGTGACCAAGTAGGGACGGGCGAGACATCTATTTGGGTCCACACTTGTGATAAATATTATATTGGCAATACAATTTAAGATGCTCAAAAGTAAAAGACACAGGAAAAACTTATTTTTGCCATCTCTAAGATCTATACAGGATACAGAGAAATTGTATATATCTTCTTTCTATATAACTGCGTACAAGGGTTCGATTCCCTCCATAGGCAATTAATAATCTACTTGCTGGTGCAAAGTGGGCAAATAGCCTAGAGGCCCCGCAGTTAGAAATACTTCTCTGTCTTTGCTATTTTTAATATAACTGTCCTGAGGTGGTACACGGGCCGGTTCAAAAAGCGTGAGTTATTGCCAAGTAATAATCTGTTGTAAGAGAATGCAAAAACATAAACTGGAGTCCCTTGTCATATAAGCCCACCATCATTTCTGAAAATAAGGATTTTTTGTTGTGAAGTTAGAGACTATTTTCCATATTACTTTAGTTACATCTGATGCAGATAGAATAAAGATTAATTTAAATATCGCTGGCCTTTGTATTTAACTTAATTTAATAAAAAACAAAAAGAACAGGGGGGTCATCAATTTAATTTTCTAATTTCACAAAATTAAAATCTTGTGATTATCAACCTTGTTTTAATTTTCATTTGAAATAATTTTAGTATACAAATACCATCCGAACTTATTGAATGCAAAAACTATATATAAATCAAGAGAAATTGACCCTTTTTAAAGCGTTTACATGTAAAAACAAAATTCACATAAGACTTGTGCAAAATGAAAAAAAAGTACATGAATGTTTGTTTCTATATTCTGATTGTGAAAAATAAAAATAAATTAAAAAATGCTGAAATAATGCTGTACTACCTTAAGTACTATATTGTATATATCCTCCTAATAATAACAAGAAAACTACATGTTTTTATTCATTTTTACTACATTCTATCATGCCACTAATTGTCTGGCCTGAAAAGAAAATTGTGGAATTAAGGCCTATATGAAAGTTTAAGGCAAGACCGTGTCAACAAGTTGAAACTATGGTGAACTTTGATGCTACCTGTATATGGTAGTTCACCATAATCCAAGTCAAGTGTGTGTGGTCGATGTCATTCCCTACATTTGTAGGGAATAACAGAGGTCATGTATGTATATACCCCTGTGACGGTTAACGGTAAATAATTTATCCAATTGGTGTTAAGGAGACGACCATTTGATTCTGAGGGGGGGGGGGGCTGGCTGACAGTTTTGGTCGAGTCAGACTATTTATTTTCAACATTTTGCGGGTCAGAAAATTTATTTTTCGCCGCTTCACGGCGAGATTATTTGTTTTCTACATACTGTATTAGAACCTGGGGCCAGATTATTTATTTTTGTGTTTTTTTCTGGGCAAGGGGCCTTTAGATTTTTTTTCAATACATATTTGCTGACCAAAAAGAAAAAAAATCTGAAAAGCATCTGGAGTGAGAAAATTATAATCTAGCCCACATTCCAGTAAAAAAATATATAAAAATTAGACCCTATGAAATTAAAAAAGAAAAAAAAAACATCTGTCTCGAGAACGCAAGAATGTAGATGACTATAACCGCAGAACTATAGACAGGCCGAACAAAGATCAAGTTCTACGTCCTATTATATGGTCACACAGTTGGTAGAACGTCCGATTCGTCCGACGGCATCTAGATCCAGCATGTAGATCTGCACGTAAATATCTTGTTTTCATTCGATCTCCGATTTTAATCGCGAAAGTTTGATGTTTTCATTGACATATTTTCCTATGTCAAGCACAACTATTCAAGGGTCGTAATCTCCAAATCTGGATCGCAACTGGGTTTTAAATATTCCGTTTGACATTCTTTTAACGTTAGACCTCACAAAAAATACCGGGGCACAGACCATAAACATTGATCGATTCTAATATAAATTGACACAGGGGTACATCAACTATTGCTGCGTACGAAAACTGCTGTTTCTTTGAGATTTACGACCAACTTTGTTCATCATCGCCGGGTTTCGAACCGCGGAGTTAAAATTCTGTGGCACCAACGTCATTATTTTAGCAAAATATATATGAGAAAGTCATATATATTTAAAGAAACACTTTGTTTAAGCAAAAGTATTGTGTAACGAAAAAATAGAGCCCGCCCTATATATCAAGAGTTGGTTTAGATCTTCGGGGTGAGCCAGGCCGTTTTCTATAGGCTATTGTATATCGTCATTATGGGGGCATCTGTTTCCATGGAAACCAGTCTATGCAAATCATGGTCCGCTAGAAAGAAAGGCATTCTCACATAGGTAATAGTAAACAAAAATCACATTCGGTAATGTTATGTTAATTTGAAAGAAATGTGCCTGTCTAGTATATTCAATTTTTAACTGCAATAACTCAGTTTTACCGCATAACGGAATTAACCAACCTGCGTTAAAAACTATTTATTTATCAATACTAAATAATGTGACAGTGAGGATGCTTCCTTGCGGAACACCAATCTCTTCAAACGAGTCAAAAATTTAGAGTTGACTCTAACATTGAATTCACGATCCTTGAGAAAATTCTCAATAAAATTTGGTAAACTTCCTCTCAACCCCATATCAAAAAGATATTTTAAGAAAGGATATGGAGTAAATGAACATGAGACCATAACACATATGTTAACTCCAACTGCAATAATTTTAATGAGCTGTATGGCCATTTCGGAAATTTATTCCTCATCAGCAGCACTACAACCCAAACAGAGGAAATCCATAATTTCAATAAATGTTTATAATGCATAAAACCAAACGAAATCCGAATAATCAGTAATATCAAATATAGCTAAGGACAAAACTACGATGGAGGGAGTTAATCCTTCGATGTTTTAATATGCCATATTTCCATGTTGTGGACACGGCATGTTCTTTCTTTAAAAATGCATTTCTGATAATTGTTTCGAATCGAACCAAATGGACTAATGTTGTACGACCCTGTCGAAATCCATTTTGGATGTTCGACAGAAGATTGTTCGATTCGAGATACCAAAAAAAGACGGTTGTTTATCATCAGTTCCATTGTCTTACAGACGCAACTACATATAGTTAATGCTAGTGGTCTGTAATTAGATGGTTCGGAATGGTCTTTACCCGGTTTTGGAATAGGTACTATAGTTGTTTGTTTCCACATAGGTGGTAGTTTCCCCGTTTCCCAAATTTTATTAAAAAGGTTTAAAAGGTTTAAAAGAATTTCCAGAGTTGTTAAAGGAAGATGTTTGAGATGTTGATAATGGATATCGTCAGGGCTACATGCCGTGTCATGTGCCTTATCCAAGGATTGTTTCAGTTCATCCACCGAAAAAAAATCTGTTGTATTCCTCTGTATTTTTAGATTTAAAGTTCAGTTTGTTTCGTTCTTTTTGTACTATAATTTTCTGGAATGTGGGTCCTAGATTTTTAGAAGAAGAATGTTTCTCAAAAGTTTCTCCAATTTTATTTGCAATATCTTTTTCAGATGTTAAAATATCTTGTCCGTTTTTTGATGTGATGGACATTAGCTTTTCTATTTTTACCCTTGATTTTTTGTACCATATTCCATACTTTGTTCATAGGGGTATTTAATTTTGAAATAAAGTTACGCCAAGAAGTGCGTCTTCTTTGTTTCAAGGTACTTCGAGCTTTTGCACGAAAAACGCGAAATTTGCCAAGATTGTCCGTCGTTGGATGTTTATTGAAAAGTTGTTCTGCTTTTTTACGATTTTTCAAAGCATCATCACAGTCATCGTCAAACCCAGGCCGTTTTGGGTGTGCCGAGGTTTTCGGTATAGATTTATCTGCAATGGAAAGTATTTTTTCACTGAAAAGGCTTAAGGGATCATGAACATCTTCAAACAATTCAGATTTCAATTAAGTTGATAATGGATATCGTCAGGGCCACATGCCATGTCATGTGCCTTATCTCAGGTATATAAATTTTCATAGAGAGACCAATCAGCTTTATCAAATTTAAAGCGCTGTGGCTTTTCTCATGTAGTAGAATAAAGATATTGAAGAATGATGGGAAAGTGATCACTACTACATTGGTCGTCGTAAACTTTCCATGAAAAGACCAACAGTAGAGATGGGTCAGTTATAGATAGGTCTATAGCTGAGTAAGTCCCATTTCTAGGTTGTAAAAAAGTGTGTGAACCGTCATTAAAGATACAGAACCTTTCCTGCCACATTATGTCTTCAATCTTTTTACCTCTGTCATTCAAAGTAGAACTGCCAAATAATGGATTGTGAGCATTGAAATCACTCATTATTATAAATGGGACAGGCAGTTGGTAGGTCAAGTTTTTAAGTTGACTCAGACTGGGGTTGAAATAAGGTGGTAAATATACAGAACATAATGTGATCGTTTTACCTAAAGAAATTCTCACTGCAACAGCCTGAAGATCGGTATTTAGATCAAGAGTACTGCGGACAATATTGTTGTTGACAAGAATAATTGGGCCGCCAGCAGCTCGTTCCTTTTCAAGTACACAAGTGCAGTAGAGGGAGTAGTTCATTCAACGTATCACTTTTCTTCAGGTGTGTTTTCCTGAAGACAAAATGCCACAGGATTAAAATCTTGAATTAATAAAGTTACATGTATTTCAATAAAATTAATCTTTAAACATCGGCAATTCCATTGAATTATATTGTTCATTTNAGTCGTATTGGTGAGATATTTCCCTTTCGGGAAACTGAAGGATGACGAGACGATGATCCACTAACAGACGAAGACTTACTGTGTGATCGTTCATTTTCGATGCTATTTTCTGTTTCTGTCTCAATCTGGTCTTCGAAAGTTCCCCAAATGCTTGTGTCCCAATACGGTTTGGGGCGTGGATCAGGTTTTTTAGGCTTACCAGTGTCTTCGTCTGAAGACAGGCTTTCGTATCTATTAGATGTGCTAAAAGAGGATTTTTCATGTCTGCTCTGTCTTTGGTTCTGTGCCTTTTATGATTTGATATTATCAGCAGATGATGAACGTTCTGCTGATTTAGATAAATGAAAAGAAAGTTTACTTTTCGTTTGATTTCGAGACGATTGTACGTTAGTAGAAGTTGAAGGTTGTGTTGATTGGGTTGCTATATTAACCGTTTTTGTTTAAATTTAGTTGGAGTTACAATTTGTTCTTTAGGAACTGTTTGAACAGGCAACTTTTGGGGGTTCTCTTTGTCATATGGCCAGGTTAAAATTGTTTTTGTCTCCATATGCGATAAAGAGGGTTGCTGTCTAACTTTATCTGCATATGAAGAAGTTGCTCTTTTACTGTGTTTGTTAATGAAATTTGACGGGCTTCGTTGTAAGAAATGTTTCTCTCTGTTTTAAATTAATTTTTTAGAATTTCTTTATCTTTGATATATAAAGATAGTTTCTGGAGGAGGACATATGGTCACCGCTGCCGTTTGCACATTTCAGTGCATTTGTGCAGTCAGTGCCCTGATGTCTCTCTTCCGCTCACCTGAAACACTTCAATTGCCCTTACATTGTTTAGTACTATGACTAAACTTTGGCAAGTGCAGCATGTCACTGGGTTTGGAAGGAACTTGTCCACCTTTATACCAAAGGGTCCTATTTTCAAAGATGTTGGCGGGAGAGATGAATGAATTAAATGTAATCAAAAATGTGTTGAGTTTTACCGGTGTTCCTTTTTTTTTTTTTTTTTTTGGAGACAAATCTTTGGACCTTTGTTCCTCCTTGTGATGATAGCCAGTCACAAATTTCCTCATCAGTGAGTTCGGAAAGATACTGACTTCTATCCCGCAAGATACCTTTATTACTATTTAATGTTTTGTGTGGGGAAGTCGAAACTTTGAACCTGAACGCATTCTAGAGACATTTTTAACGGTTTCTGCAATGCTTTGGAACGTCTTTTCTATTAAAAAGGATTAATTTTAGAGATGGGTTTTTCGGATGACCCAGTCAACACTACGAATTTAGTCCAATTGCTGTCTTCCTCTTCTGGAACGGAATCATCAGATATTCTTTTTTTATTTGGAGCTGGTTGATTTGAAGTTTTTTGTGCCATGTAAGAAAGTAATATGTTTCACCATCATTGTAACCCATCCACCACAGACAGCCAACAGGGGCGATGCTTTTATTCCAGGGCTCTCCACCGGAAAGCACCAGATGATCAAGGATGGTATACTCAAGCAGAGCGAAACCATCAGGCACTGAGGGAAAGCATACCACTTGATTGACCCATAAGCCACCGCCTTCTTAAAGATAACCTCCATGGATAAAATAGGTAAATGAGAATAAGACATTGAAAAGACACTAATTTGTAAATCTCATTTTGGTGATATCTTCAAGCCTTGGCATGACCAGTCGATTGATCAGACCGGGACCATCTGACCTCCCGTTTAGATGATATCAGAGCCAAAGCAGGGTATAGTTCCTATATTCTCAGCCAATAGGATATTTATGGCCGGAGCGGAAGTCTGAATACAGGTTCGCTTCCACCAGGACCTCGTCAACCATCGACACGGGTCTCGACACACGGCAAATGTGTTGCCTCTGTTAGGACAGAAACACAGAAAAACAAAGACAAAAGAAGGGCGTGAGATCCCCACAAGCCATGGAAATAAAAGGACGACATTCAGAATTTAGAACCAAGACACTCGTAGTGTGAACTCCTATGAAAACTGGGAAATACATTTTGTGCTCCTTAGTGGTAAGCATGTATTTCTCCGCTAGCGGCACACGTCATACTAATACATGGTTGAGTAAAAACCGGTTATGTCAAAACGATGAAGACGTGAAATCTTTTCGGATGGTTGAGTCAAAACCGGCCATTTCAAAACCATGAAAACGTAAAATATTTTGGGCACGTCATATTTTTCAATGATGTCATGGTGACAGTCATAGAATCTCTGGAGGGATGAAAGTAACAAAGGCTGAACAAATCCATAACTTAGCAGCTTTTGGGACACTGATTTTGCTCTTTAAAAAAAAACACCTTATAAACTACATGCTCGACAGAATCGAATCATTACCAATCACACTAAAACAAATCATACTGTTTGATTTATGTAATTGTGTTCTTTGTTCCTTCGGTATTCCACTGCACGTTGTTGTGAAATGTACAATTCAAAGACTGGAAAGGCAGGTGTTTTACTGCCCAGAAAGGGAACGTTCACAATTTGGAAGTTAAAATCATCACATTTGTCATATAATTAAGAATTGAAACGTCCACTTCGTCAATGTATATTAAAAGAGCGATCATAAATATTTTACGAAAGGATATGGAGTAAATGAACATGAGATCATAACACATAATTATGTTAATTCCAACTCCAACAGAAGTCTTTTTTAATTAAAAGTAAGTGAGAACCGAACCGTCAATCTAAAAGCGAACAATCCAAGGACAATGGCAACACCAGAAACAAAAAAGGCAGAAAAAACAGACATAACATGGGTACAGCACAGAAAAGAAAAATGAAGACACTCACACACAAAGATGAACAACACGGACCCAATATAAAAACCATGGGTGAGATCAGGTGCACCGGTAGAGTCAGCATCTCCTGCTTCTTATAAGACACCCGCCGTGTTGAACATTTCAAATCCGGTAGTTAAGTCAAATTCGGTAGAGGAAACAACAATTAAGCTCTAAAGGGAAAGATCTGTTGTCATATGGGAAACAGATATCCCATAGCGGTCCACAAGATGATGATGTCGACCGTAAAACTTCTGGAGGGATGACTTCAAGTTTTGGGTAACGTACCCTTGTTGAAGTAGCCTATTTGTGAGCAACCGGGCTCTATCAAGGAAGTCACTGTATCGAACACAGGCTCTTGAATAGCGAATGAGCTGGGAGATGTAAACTCCATATGCTGGCGCTTTTGGGATGTAAAAGATTTGGTGTTAATATTCTTTAAATTTTAGATAATTAAAAGACAGTACATCTTCTATAAAGCCGAAGCTGAAATAAAAAGACGGCTAAATGTCCTTGTTTTTTCTGTGTTTCCCTTGTAAAACATGGCCTCCCACGAGTAAAGAAAAGGATCAGCTAAAAATTCCGCGCAATTATTACCTATGTGAATCAAGGTTGTCTTTCATTATAATCAATATCAGGGTTTGTAACTTTTATACTGACTCTTCCTAGTTTGGAAGTTTATGAGTTCCGTGTTCTATTCTTTTAAGTATAATTGCGTGTTTTTGTATATTTTTTTTTCTATATGCCGGGATTTTTGTATATACATTTTGTTGTACTTTTCTCACACTTACTTAGGTTTTTAAATAAAATGTTTTTTTTTAGTGCTCATGATTTTGTGTTTGATATAAAATATGTTCACGTTTTTACCTTTTAACGCAATTCGAAATTAATTTAAAAATGTTTGTTCTTTTGGTACTTGAAGCTTTTCGGAGATCGCAGACAATTTCCATTTTAACTACTTGTGTTAAAATTAGATGTCTGGATGTTAAGCATAGGATGAATTCAAAAATAAATTATTAAATGCTAGTAATTGTTGAATTACCGGTGTAAAAATGTCATTTCGCACTGAAGAGAGATAAGTTGTCGAAATGGCCTATGCAGAAATAAAATTTGCAGAAAATTCGCTATTCTCTTATGTTACCACTGTGTCGATGGCACTGCTTGTGAACTGTTAGTACAGAGGGTATTCACCAGCCCAGTAGTCAGTACTTTGGTGCTGGCCCGAAAGCCGATCTTATTTTAAGACTTAAAATATCGAAATTTTTGTATTTTTTTATAAAATCTAAGGGTTATCTCCCTCATGGAAAGCTATGTCCCTAGCTGATTTTGGCTTTGCATTTAGATCATGTTGTTTAATTACTCTATCAGTTTTTTACATTTTTAAGTTTATAGTCTGTCAAAGGTTTGGTTAATATAAGCACTGAAGGGCCATACAAAATGTAAGTTGTCTTGTCGAACAACACAATGGATTCTATAGCGAAACGGGAAAGATAAAAGAAATGTTTGGGTACACATAAATTTCTTTAACCCTACCGATGGATTTTGCTAGTGCCAGAATCAAGTCCGGCTGTCCCGAGTTCCTATCGTTTACGTTTGTCTTTTTGATATTTGTGTTGTTCTGTGTAGTTCTTTGGCAGATTATGGCATGTAATCATATGTTTCAGCTACTGTAGATGTTTCCTCTTTCTCCTTTCATTTCACACAGTTCATTTAATTCTTTTGCATTCTTCTGCACTTTTGATATTGTTATTGGTGTCTGGTCGATTAATCATTCACATTTCTGTCTGTTTAAGAATGTAAATTAATGAATGCTTTTTTTTAATATAGATCACAAGACTGATTATTAGAATATTTTCGCACAAATAGCTGAATTTTAGCTTTATCAGGATCAGAAGAATCTTAAATGTAATATTGAAAGAAACAAGTCTTGATTGGAAAAACAAAACGAGTTTTGAATCAACCGATAAAAAGTGAAAGGTTAAGGCAGAATATTTTGCCTCCTATACGACCCTAGCAAGTACACACTTTTATCGAGAAACATAAAACACTAAAGTTTATGATAAAAGGGATGATTTCTCCTTCCCTAAAGTCAATTTTCCCCATCTCGACGGCGATGTTCTGTTAGCCCCTTCTTACTGGGTCTACATTTCTCAACTTGTTCGATATGCACGAGTATGTAGTGATGTTTCTGACTTCAACGACCGAAATCTTTGTCTCACTAAAAAACTTTTACATCAAGGGTTTAGATATCATTAATTAAAAACGTTCTATAATATATATTATCAAGCGAATTCGGCCAGTTATTGCGATTTGAAAGGCGTAAACATATTTTAAATAGCAACCGCGTAGCGGGAGCCTTTTAAGAAGTGTTAAGCCTTTAAAATCGCTATAATTGGCCAAATTTCGCTTGATAATTATTTTGTCCGGATTTGCGAATGAAAGAAAGTCGACCTTTGTCCTTTTTAAATACTACGAACATGTAATACACGCTATGTACATACCATTATCAGATTATTGATTTTTGTGACAGTGCACGGGGCGTGACCTCACAGAGAAAACGTAATTTTTATTCATAATTGCCTGTAATGTTGGCATAAACTAATACACAAAAATTTGATAAATTAAGGTCTTGGATAGATACACAAGTTGTCCATTTGTCGATCGATCCGTTTTGTACACACATTTATCGAGTGTAATCGTATGTTTCATTTTATTTATAGAAATGTCAACACACTAAACAATGAGGCAACTCAAAAAACAATTTTCATTCATAAAATCTTATTTTCCAAAAAATATACATATATGTACAGTCCCTGGATCAGTCAACATTCCATTTTGACTGATCGTTGACTGGTGAGTGATCGCTGAATGATCGCTGAATCATGACTTTTGACGGCTGACGGATAGTGAAATTAACTGATGACTAATGAATGGTGCGACTCTTGACTCTTGAATCATGACGGATGACGAATAGAAAGAAAACTAATTAATTATGCACGGATGATCGGTGACGGATGACTGATACAGGTAAATTGAAAAATTACCGGCGAAACGAATCTCACCGAGCGTTGGTACATAATTCCTAGTAAGATTGAAGGTCATTATCGATACATGTATCTGATAGTTCTTAGCGATTCAAGAACATGAAAAATGTGATTAAAAAATACTTATGAATCTTCATTTTAGTCAAAATTCCATGAAAATGAAAAAATCTGATAAAAAAATTACTGATAAATCTTCATTTTAGTCAATAAATATATACCGGTCAGTGCGAAACTTTCCTTTTACACATTATTTTGTTCAAAATTCCATGAAAATGAAAAAATGTGATAAAAAA
>MJUU01020040.1:7200-19074 GCA_002080025.1 Modiolus philippinarum
TATTGAATCCTCAATATTTTGACGTAAAATGGCGGCCATCTTGAAAATGGCAGCCATTTTGAAAATTTTTGTTAGTGCATGCACATCTTCTCATGGTGGTTCAACTTTGTGCCAAGTATGAATGAATTCTGTCCAGGCATCTTTGAGAAAATAGCCGGACAAAAATCATTGGAAGAAAATAAAAGAGAAAAGCAATAACAATACTAGATTTGCAATTGCAAGCAACAGCTGATGTCGCCCCTCACAGCCAATTAGATGATTCCGTTCGCAGCATCAAAATCTATACCTAGAAATCAATTAATCATCCAATTCTGAGCACTTTGATTTTCCAGCTTTTTTGTCATTTCCATTGCAACCGGTGCCATATTGAAGTCTTGGACATCAGAAACCTTTCCCCCATGTCCTAAGCAACCTTTCTGTAAATTTTCATTCAATTCTGAGCACTTTGATTTTCCCGCCTTTTTTGCCGTTTCCATGGCAACCGGTGCCATTTTGGAAATTTTGGTGGTGCATGCACATCTTCTCATAGTGGTCCAACTTTGTGCCAAGTATGAATGAATTCTGTCAAGGCATCTTTGAGATTTAATAATTTTCATTGAAATCCGGAACTTTGATTTTCCCGCCTTTTTGCCGTTTCCATGGCAACCGGTGCCATATTGAAGTCTTGGACATCGGAAACCTTTCCCCCATGTCCTAAGAAACAATTCTGTAAATTTTCATCCAAGTTTGAGCACTTTGATTTTCCCGCCTTTTTTGCCGTTTCCATGGCAACCGGTGCCATATTGAAGTCTTGGACATCAGAAACCTTTTCCCCATGTCCTAAGCAACCTTTCTATAAATTTTCATTCAATTCGGAGCACTTTGATTTATCCGCCTTTTTTGCCGTTTCCATGGCAACCGGTGCAATTTTGAGAAATTTTGGTGGTGCATACACATCTTCTCATAGTGGTCCAACTTTGTGCCAAGTATGAATGAATTCTGTCAAGGCATCTTTGAGATTTAATGATTTTCATTGAAATCCGAAAAATTTCAAATGTTGACGTAACTTGGCCGCCATCTTGGAAATGGCAGCCATTTTGAAAAATAATTTTGGTGGAGGTACAATTTCATAAGGTGATCCAACTTTGTACCAAATATGAATGAGTTCTGTCCAGGCATCATTGAGAACTGGCGTGGACAAAAAGAGGTGGAAGAAAGAAACAATAATAATAATGAATAATGAATAATAGAGAAACGCACAAAGAACAATATGTCGTCCCGACTACGTCTGGGGCGATATAACTAGATTTGCAATTGCAAGCAATAGCTGATGTCGCCCCTGGCAGCCAATTCGATGATTCCATTATGTTCGCAGCGTCAAAATGTACCTATAAATCAATTTTCATTGAAATCAGAGGTCTCGGACACCGGAAACGTTTTCCCCATATTCTAAGCAACCTTCCTCATAATTTTCATCCAATTCTGAGCACTTTGATTTTCCTGCCTTTTTTGTCGTCTCCATTGCAACCGGTGCCATATTGAAGCCTTGGACATCAGAAACCTTTCCCCCATGTCCTCAGCAACCTTTCTGTAAATTTTCATCCAATTCTGAGCACTTTGATTTTCCTGCCTTTTTTGCTGTTTCCATGGCAACCGGTGCCATATTGAAGTCTTGGACTTCGGAAACCTATACCCCATGTCCTAAGCAACCTTTCTGTAAATTTTCATTCAATTCTGAGCACTTTGATTTTCCCGCCTTTTTTTGCCATTTCTATGGCAACCGGTGCTATTTTGAAAATTTTTGTTGGTGCATGCACATATCCTAATGGTGATCCAACTTTGTGCCAAATAAGAAAGAATTCTGTCAAGGCATTTTTGAGATTTTATGATTTTCACTGAAATCCGAAAAAATTCAAATGTTCACGTAACTTGGCCGCCATCTTGGAAATGGCAGCCATTTTGAAAAAATTTTTGATGGAGGTACAACTTCATAAGGTGATTCAACTTTGTACCAAATATGAATGAATTCTGTCCAGGCATCATTGAGAACTGGCGTGGACAAAAAGAGGTGGAAGAAAGAAACAACAATAATAATAATAATAATAATAATAATAATAATAATGAATAATGAATAATAGAGAAACAGACAAAGAACAATATGTCGTCCCGACTACGTCTGGGGCGACATAATAATAATAATAAGAAACGGTGCAAACACAATAAGTCGCCAAACTATGTTTGGGCGACTTAATAAGAACGCGTAATAACAAAGAAACGGAACAATAACAATATGTCTCCCCGACTACGTCTGGGGCGATATAATAAGAAACGGAGTAAAAACAATAAGTCACCAAACTTCGTTTGGGTGACTTAATAACTAGAATTGCAATTGCAAGCAATATCTGATGTCACCCCTGGCAGCTAATTCGATGATTCCATCTTGTTCGCGGTGTCAAAATCTATCAAGAATTCAATTTTTGTTGGAATCGGACAACTTTGAAATATTGACGTAACGTGACAGCCTTCTTGGAAATGGCTGACATTTTGAATTTATTTTTCCGTGTATGACCATCAACTAATGGTGATCCAACTTTTTGCCAAATAAAATGAATTCTGTCAAGGCATGTTTGAGATTTTATGATTTTCATTAAAATCCGGAAAATTTCAAATGTTGACGTAACTTGGCCGCCAACTTGGAAATGGCAGCCATTTTGAAAAAAAAATTGGTGGAGGTACAACTTCATTAGATGATCTAGTTTTGTACAAAATATGAATGAATTCTGTCCAGGCATCATAAAGAACTGGCGTTGACAAAAAGAGGTGGAAGAAAGAAACAATAATGATAATAATGAATAATAAAGAAACGGACAAAGAACAAAATGTCATCTTGACTACGACATAATAATAATAAGTGATAACTGTGTTCGCAAGCAAAACGCAAAAGTCTCCCAAACGAACTCCCATATAGGATTTCAAGGCATTACGAGACTCCCTCAAGAAAAAAATTTGGGCAGGGGTTCCCCTTATAACCTATGTAATTCATATTTCTCAAAATTCCTTTTTTTGATCAGAAAACTCAATTTTTCAACCAAAAAAAGATGTTTCTATTTTTGTTTCTATGGNCAATTTCAGACCCTTTCCAAAAAAAAAAAAAAAAAAAAAAAAAAAAAAAATGGGCAGGGGTTCCCCTTATAAGCTATGTAATACATATTTCTCAAAATTCCTTCTCTTTATCAGAAAATCTGATTTTGCAAATAAAAAGGTTTCTGGTTTTGTTTCCATGGCAACCAAATGCTCTTTTGTCCATAAAACCCTATTTCAGACTTCTTTCTAAAGAAAATTTGGGCAGGGGTTCCCCTTATAACATACATGTATGTAATTCATATTTCTCTAAATTCCCTTTTTTTATTATAAAACTCAATTTTTCAACCAAAAACATACGTTTCTGTTTTTGTTTATATGGCAAACGAGTGCTCTTTTATCCCTTACACCCCATTTCAGACCCTTTCCAAAAAACCAAAAAATAGACGGGGGTTCCCCTTCGTAGCTATGTAATACATATTTCTCAAAATTCCTTCTTTTTTATCAGAAAACCTGATTTTCCAAAAAATATGCTTTGGGTTATGTTTCCATGGCAGCCAAATGCTCTTTTGTCCATTACATCCAATTTCAGATCTTTTTCCAAAAAAAATTTGGACAGGGGTTCCCCTTATAACCCATTTAAAACATATTTCTCAAAATACCTTTTTTTATCAGAAAACTCAATTTTTCAACAAAAAAATATGTTTCTGCTTTTGTTTCCATGGCAACAAAGTGCTTTTTTGTCCATTACATCCAATTTCAGACCCTTTCCAAAAACATTTGGGCAGGGGTTCCCCTTGTAAGCTATGTAATATTTATTTCTCAAAATTCCTTATTTTTTATCAGAAAATCTGATTTTCCAAAAAATAAGTTTTGTTTCCATGGCAACCATATACTCTTTTGTCCATTGCATCCAATTTCAGATCTCTTCCTGAAGAAAATTTTGGCAGGGGTTGTTCCCCTTATAACCTTATCAAACATATATTCTCAAAATTCCTTTTTTTATCAGAAAACTCAATTTTTCAACAAAAAATATGCTTCTTTTTTTTCCATGGCAACCAAGTGCTCTTTTGTCCATTGCAACCAATTTCAGACTCTTTCCCAAAATAAATTGGGCAGGGGTTCCCCTTATAATCTAAGTAATAAATATTGCTGTAATTAAAATACTTTTATCAACAGAAACTACTATTTTCCCAAAATTTCCATTTTTGGTATAATTTCAATGGCAACGGTAGTTATTTTGAAATTTACAATGCTGTGGAACCCTTCCTTACATGACCCTCAACTTGTCCATGAAGGTTCACGGAGCTAGTGTTTCTAGTTTTTGAGAAACAGTGAAGAATATGATGAAAATCATTAAAAATTTCATTTTCCCATAGGGTTACTATAGGACGACCCCACCCCTTTTTAATACCCCCAAAAGTACCCTTAATGGACCTCCCTTCAAACTTTTTCTAGTGATTGCACATCTAGATACATAGCGCTAATATGCTACCAAGTTTGAAACCTCTAGGTCCAATGGTCTCTGAGATCTGCTTCGGACAACTTTATTCGGACGAGAATAAAGAAAGATGGAAGAATAAAAATTTATAATTGTATCAGGATGCTGATACAAAAGTCTCCCAAACGAACTCTCAAATCAGAAATCCGAGCTACAAATCACTTCCACACATCGTACCCAACTTGTCTGTTGAGTTTCATTCAATTATGAGCACTTTCAATTTTCCCGCCTTTTTTTCTGTTTCCATGGCAACGGATGCTATTTTGAAGTCTTGGAGACCAGAAACCAATTCCTGATGTCTTAAGCGACCTTCCTGTAAATTTTCATCCAATTCTGACCACTTCGATTTTCCCGCCTTTTTGCCGTTTCCACGGCAACTGGTGCCATTTTGAAGTCTTGGACACTGGAAACCTGTTCCCCATGTTCTGTTGAGGTTTATTCAATTATGAGCACTTTCAATTTTCCCCGCCTTTTTTTTGTTTCCATGGTAACGGATGCCATTTTGGAGTCTTGGAGACCAGAAACCAATTCCTCATGTCTTAAGCAACCTTCCTGTAAATTTACATCCAATTCTGAGCACTTTGATTTTCCTTTTTTGCCGTTTCTTGAAGTCTTGGACACTGGAAACCTGTTCCCCAAGTCCTAAGCAATCTTCCTGTAAATTTTCATCCAATTCTTACCACCTTGATTTTCCCGCCTTTTTGCCGTTTCCATAGCAACCGGTGCTATTTTTAAAATTCTAAGACCCCATTGCACCTTTTGGGATGAGGGTCTATCATCCTGTGAAGATTGGTCAAGATCCGACTATTAGTCTTTGAGAAAATGGTAGGAAATATTTTTGGCGGAAAGAGAAGAAAAAATAATAATAACAAGTAATAACTGTGTTCGCAAAGCGAAACACAAAAGTCGCCCAAACCTCCCACTGATCGCCATCCTAACAATAATATGTCCTACACTTCATACACAACCTTCCTATCAAATTTCATGAAATTTGGAGCACTTTTAATTTTCCCAGTTTCCATAGCAACGTCGGCCATTTTGAAAATTCGAAGACTGGAATGCACATCTTGGGGTGGTGTTCCATCTTCCTGTTAAGTTTGGTTAAGATTGGAACAATAGTCTTTGAGAACCAGGTGGGACAAGTTCATGGCGGAAGAAAAAGAGGACGAAAAAAAAAAAATAATAACAAGATATAACTGTGTTCGCAAGCGAAACACAAGAGTCTCCCAAACAAACTCACATATGGGATTCCTGGGCAATATAAAACCCCCTTTCAAAAAAAAATTTGAGCAGGGGTTCCCCTTATAACCTAACTAATACATATAGCTGTAAAAATCAAAATTTCATTTTCCCGAAGGGTTAACATGGAGGACCACACCCCTATTTGAGCCCCCCAAAAGTACCCTTAATGTACCCCTATCTGAAAAATTTTTAAATGTTGCACAACTAGATATATGGGGCTAACATCCTACAAAGTTTGAAAGCTTTAGATCAAATGGTCTCTGAGATCCCTTTCGGACAAGTTCATGCGGACTTGAATAAAGAAAGAAGCATAATAACTAGATTTGCAATTGCAAGCAATAGCTGATGTCGCCCCTGGCAGCCAATTCGATAATTCCATGTTGTTCGCAGTGTCAAAATCTACCTTGAAATCAATTTTCGTTGAAATCGGTCAAAGTTGAAATTTTTACATATTATGTCGGCCATCTTGAAAATGTGGGCCATTTTGAAAATTTTTTTGAAGCATGCCCATCTTCTTATGGTGATTCAACTTATTGCCAAATATAAATAAATTCTATCAAGGCATGTT
Organism: Modiolus philippinarum; assembly: GCA_002080025.1. Taxonomy (NCBI): domain Eukaryota; kingdom Metazoa; phylum Mollusca; class Bivalvia; order Mytilida; family Modiolidae; genus Modiolus; species Modiolus philippinarum. The sequence goes on from MJUU01020040.1 coordinate 13,572, forward strand.
TGAGATTTTATGATTTTCATGGAAATCCAAAAAATTCAAAACGTTGACGTAACTTGTCCGCCATCTTGAAAATGGCAGCCATTTTGAGAATTTTTTTTTTGGTGGAGGTACAACTTCATAAGGTGATCTAACTTTGTACCAAATATGAATGAATTCTGTCCAGGCATCTTTGAGAACGAAGCCGGACAAAAATCATTGGAAGAAAGAAAGCATAATAATAATAATAGAGAAACGGACAAAAAACAATATGTCGTCCCGACTACGTCTGGGGCGACATAATAAGAAACGCAACAAAAACAATAAGTGTCCCCAAACTTCGTTCGGGAGACTTAATAAGAAACGGAGCAAAAACAATAAGTCGCCAAACTTCGTTTGGGCGACTTAATAAGAATTGAGTAAAAACAATAAGTCTCCCCCAACTTCGTTTGGGAGACTTAATAATAATAAGAATTGAGTAAAAACAATAGGTCTCCCCAAACTTCGTTTAGGAGACTTAATAATTCTAAGAAACGCAACAAAAACAATAAGTCTCCCGAAACTTCGTTCGGGGGCTTAATAACTAGATATGCAATTGTAAGCAATAGCTGGTGTCGCCACTGGCAGCTAATTCGATGCTTCCATCTTGCTCGCAGCGTCAAAATCTAGCCAGAAATCTATTTTCGTTGAAATCGGACAACGTTGAAATTTTGGCGACCATCTTGGGAATGGCGGCCATTTTGATTTTTTTTCTTAGCCTGCACTTTGCGTTATGGTGATCTAACTACCTGCCAAGTTTCATTGGATTACATCAAAGCGTTTTCTCAAAATAGTCCGGACAAGACAGTGTGGAAGAACAACAACAACAATAATAATAATAACTAGATTTGCAATTGCAAGCAATAGCTGATGTCGCCCCTGGCAGCAAATTCGATGCTCTCATCTTGTTCGCAGCGTCAAAATCTACCTAGAAATCAATTTTCGTTGAAATCGGACAACTTTGAAATTTTGACGTATTTTGGCGGCCATCTTGGAAATGGCGGCCTTTCTGAAGATTTTTTCGGTAGCCTGCACTGCCTGCACTTTTCGTCATGGTGATCTGACTTCCTATTAAGTTTCAGTTCCATACATCAAACCGTTTTCTCAAAATAGTCCGGACAAAAATGTGTGGAAGAACAATAATAATAAAAAAACAATAAGTCTCCCAAACTTCGTTTGGGAGACTTCATAACAAAGAATAATAATAAGAAGAAACAGAACAATAAAAATATGTCGCCCCGAATACGTCTGGTGGGACATAATAATAATAATAACAAAGAATAATAAGAAAAAGAAGAAACAGAACAATAACAATGTATCGCCCTGACTACGTCTGGGGTGACATAATAGTAAGTTATAACTGTGTTCGCAAGCGAAATACAAAAGTCTCCCAAACGAACTCCCATATCGGATTTCTGGGCATTATAAAACCCTTTTTTAAAAAAATTGAGCAGGGGTTCCCGTTATAATTTACTGCATACATATAGTTGAAATCAAAACATATCACACACCAGAAAACACGTTTTTCTCAAAATAATAGCTTTTTGACTCGGTTTCCATGGCAACCAAATGCTCCATTATCTATAACAATGAATTTCATACTTTGTTTCAAAAAAAAATTTGGGCAGGGGTTCCCCTTATAACCTAAATAGTACATATAGCTGTAATGAAAATAATTGTCAATAATAAATGCTTTTTCTCAAAATTTCAATTTTTTGTATGGTTTCCATGGCAACAGTACTAATTTGAAAATTATAACATTTTGGTTTGGTTTCCGTGGTAACCAAATGCTCCATTATTAATATCAATGAATTTCATACCTTGATTCAAAAAAAAAAATTGGGCAGGGGTTCCCCTTATAACCTAAATAATACATATAGCTGTAATGAAAATACAATTATCAATTATCAATAAATGCGTTTTCTCAAAAATTCATTTTTTTTGTTTCCATGGCAACGGTACTAATTTTGAAATTTTTGATTCTATGGGACCCTTTCTTACATGACAAACATCTTTCCTATGAAGTTTCATGGAGTTACAGTTACTAGTTTTCAAGATACAGTGAAAAATGGTGAAAAAAATTCAAAATTTCATTTTCCCATAGGGTTAACATGGAGGACCCCACCCCTATTTGAGCCCCCCAAAAGTACCCTTAATAAACCCCTAGCTGAAATGGTGAAAAAATTCAAAATTTCATTTTCCCATAGGGTTTACATGGAGGACCCCACTCCTATTTGAGCCCCCCCCCCAAAAAAAAAAAATAAAAATAAGATTTTTTTAAATATTGTGCAACTAGATATATGGGGGTAACATCCTACAAAGTTTGAAAGCTTTAGGTCACATGGTCTCTGAGATCTGTTTCGGACAAGTTCACGTGGACGAGAATAAAGAAAGAAGAATAACAAGTTATAACTGTGTTCGGAAGCGATACACAAAAGTCTCTATAACGAACTCCCATATCGGATTTCTGGGCATTATAAAACCCCTTTTTAAAAAATATTGAGCAGGGGTTCCCGTTTATAATTTACTGCATACATACATATACAAATGTAGTTGAAATCAAAACATATCACACAGCAGAAAACACGTTTTTCTCAAAATAATAGCTTTTTGACTCGGTTTCCATGGCAACCAAATGCTCTATTATCTATAACAATGAATTTCATACTTTGTTTCAAAAAAAATTGGGCAGGGGTTCCTCTTATAACCTAAATAATACATATAGCTGTAATGAAAATAATTGTCAATAATAAATGCTTTTTCTCAAAATTTCAATTTTTTGTATGGTGTCCATGGCCACAGTACTAATTTGAAAATTATAGCATTTTGGCTTGGTTTCCGTGGTGACCAAATGCTCCATTATCAATAACAATGAATTTCATACCTTGATTTAAAAAAAAAAATGGGCAGGGGTTCCCCTTGTAACCTAAATAATACATATAGCTGTAATGAAAATACAATTATCAATAATAAATGCGTTTTCTCAAAGTTTCATTTTTTTGTATTGTTCCCATGGCAACGGTACTAATTTTGAAATTTTAATTCTATGAGAACCTTTCTTATATGACAAACATCTTGCCTATGAAATTTCATGGAGGCACAGTAAATAGTTTTCAAGATACAGTGAAAAAATGGTGAAAAAAAATTCAAAATTTCAATTTCCAATAGGTTTAACATGGAGGACCCCACCCCTATTTGAGCCCCCCAAAAGTACCCTTAATGAACCCCTATCTGAATTTTATTTGGATGTTGCACAACTAAATATATGGGGCTAACATCCTACAAAGGTTGAAAGCTTTACAAAATGTAGGTCAAATGGTCTCTGAGATCTGTTTAGGACAAGTTCACGCGGACGAGAATAAAGAAAGAATAATAATAAGAAACGCAACAAAAACAATAAGTCTCCAAACTTCGTTTGGGAGACTTAATAATAAAGAAACGGACAAAAAAAAACATTATGTCGTCCCGACTACGTCTGGGGTGACATAATAACAAAAAAATCATTTAAAAATTGTTCAATAATTATCTAAGGTCTTGAGTACAGAAGAATTAATTACCAAATTCAAAAAGTGAAAATTGATTATAATATGACATACACGATCATTCTAATATTTTATCAATACTTTTCTGATGGAAGGCTGCACAATGACTTCTGAATGACAAGGAATGTAATTTATGGTTTCATCTTTGTTTCTAAGTCTGTCAATAACCTGAAATAAATAAGCCATACTTGATATAACTTAACATTAATAAAATGCATAGTTTTAGTTGGAATGAATGATGACAATACCGATACCCATGACAAACAATGTAACAGTTTGATTTGGTTTTAAACTTTTTATTCAGGAGATTATTTTTAAAAGGTGTTATTACTTTACAACACTGGGAAAATATGTTATCATGGTATGGTGTCATTTTTCTAAATTTCTGTACACCCCTTGAAGGGCATATTTGTACACCCCTCGAAGGGCATATTTTACACAAAAAGAAAATACCATTTGCATGTTCTCATAGTGCAGTATCCTTTGAACTTTTAAAATGTACAAAATTAATCACATGTTTCTTAAATATTATTTTTTATTGATAATAAGAGTGCCATGTATCTAGAAAAAAATTACATTTATTTGAAAGATTGTGTTATTCACAATCTTTTTTTTTAAGATTTGCTTGCATTTGGTGTTTTGGGGTTTTATTGAAATGATACAATGTTGGAATTCACCCTTTTCATTGGTATATTGCTTAGAAATAATGCATTTCATATTTCAATGAAACTGTAATCCATTACTAACATGACGAGATAGGCAACACTGTAATGATTAAGATGAATTTAAAATTAAATATTCTGACAGTAAAAATGAAATTAAGTGCAAACAACCTTACTACATTTATATCTTCATTTATTGGTAATTCGTAAGAATTTCCTTTGATGTACGGTGGTTTGAACGAATTGCCTACATTTAATTTCCACAAATATAAAAATGCATTACTTATTTGAATGTATGTATATTTATGTAAAAACTGTAATAAGAGTAAACTCTGAATGCAGTGTAAATATGTCAAAGGAATAAATGGCAATATTATTACATTTATAGTGAATATATTATATATTGTAAACAATTACACAGTTGAAAACATGAAAAATGTTAACATCAAAGCAAAAAATACATACTGTTAATAAATAAATGTTGCTCAAGAGAAGGAAACTCTGAGAGTCTGTATATTATTCAACTACCCTTATCTAAATTTTTGTGAATTCTAAAACCAAAGGATTAACTCCCTCCATCGTAGTTTTGTCCTTTGCTATACTTGATATTACTGATTATTCGGATTTCGTTTGGTTTTATGCTTTTTTGAATATGGATTTCCTTTGTTTTGGTTCTAGTGCTGCTGATGAGGAATTAATTTCCGAAATGGCCATACAGCTCATTAAAATTATTGCAGTTGGAGTTAAAATATGTGTTATGGTCTCATGTTCATTTACTCCATATCCTTTCGTAAAATATTTAATACAGGAGTTTGTCTTTAATTGCAGTGTGGAGTTGGTAAAACAATTCCCCGTGGTAGAGATGTATGCTCTTTATTTTTCTTAGATATGGTGTATTTGTACATGAGATAATATCTCATGTGTACACTTTGTTCAATTACTATTATCTAAATTTAACTCCCTCCATCGTAGTTTTGTCCTTTGCTATACTTGATATTACTGATTATTCGGATTTCGTTTGGTTTTATGCTGTTTTGAATATGGATTTCCTTTGTTTTGGTTCTAGTGCTGCTGATGAGAAATCAATTTCCGAAATGGCCATACAGCTCATTAAAATTATTGCAGTTGGAGTTAACATATGTGTTATGGTCTCATGTTCATTTACTCCATATCCTTTCGTAAAATATTTAATACAGGAGTTTGTCTTTTATTGCAGTGTGGAGTTGGTAAAACAATTCCCCGTGGTAGAGATGTATGCTCTTTATTTTTCTTAGATATGGTGTA
>MJUU01020040.1:19123-44902 GCA_002080025.1 Modiolus philippinarum
GGGGGGGGGGTGGGGGCTTGGGCGGTTTTGTATATAGATAATTTAATCTTCGTGCCAGTGCAAATAAATATTCTAATCTTGTCATGAAAATTTTGATTTGAATACATTTTTGTTGCAAATTTAAAATAATTTGCTATTTGGTGAAAATAAATTTGTTCCGAGATTTACAAGAAAGTATATTTTTTCTAGGCAAAATCGCCCCAACCTTTCCCTGAAAATCAAATGGTGGTCCCGCAACATTGAAATGAAAGTGGACCTTTAACCTTGAGGCGCACGGTCAACTTGCAACAAATTAAATAATTTTTATAAATAAATAAATATCTTTAGAGAGAGTAGATATTTACATCTTTTGAATTATTTGTGTATACAATGTAATTTATGGGTTCATCAATGTAAAAGACAAACTTCAAAAATGTTTCCTTAGAATCAAAATGAGATTTAACAAGTATTAGTAATTTCAGTTTTCCAATTGTCTAACATTTTGTAATATTTTGTAAAATATGGTAAATCAGACAAAGTAACATGGAATATGACAATACCTGCTTCAACTGTAAGGTTTCAAAAAATCCCCGGCCAGACTTGAACTGACAACCCCCTACACTGTAAGGTGTAATTCCATTTACCACAGGGATCTAAATAACCTCTGTTGCAAGATAAATTGTGCATTATATAACCAATGTATATTTAAAACACATAATTTCTACACATTGATAATTAATAAGTATCGGTCAACTGATAAATTTTGGTTCTAATGATATATATGTATTACAAATTTATTAAACCATTAGGATTATATTCACAGCATACATAGCTGTGCGCCAGAAAATCCTTGTTTACGAGTTTTTTGTGGGCTTTATGCGGATATACAGAAACATTCAACAAGGTGTTTTCAAATCGGCATGTTTTATGGCTTGATAAGGTTTTCATAGACTACCAAAACATTTATAATTTTGCAAATACGTTAGCAAATGATTACTTTACATAGCCTAAAAGTTTTGATGAAACCTGTCACTCGGAACCGTGTATTTTTCTAACGCAAAGTAATTTACTTGGGCGACAAAGAAAGACAACTCGCGAATTTGTCCTTATTTCTGACAAAAACGATACATTTTGTCACTGATTCTTTGTCACTGTGTAAATTTTCGTCTTTTTATTCACATTATTTTCGCTTATATATTAAGATATGTATTTCACTAGACTGTGGGATGATTTCGGAGTAGACCAGTTGACTCTGTGGGTCTTCTTTCCGATGGACTGTGGGAATTATTTACGAGTGTTTTGATATTATCATGGCAATGAACTTGCTATATAGAGCATTTTTACAGAGTTTTGGGATCTCTCGCATGCCCACTTTCTGTTTGACGGAACTTAGAATATTTCTTTTGTTATTACTCAGACGACACATATCTTCCGTGGAAGACTTACTACTAAGTTATGATTAATGTGAAAATAAAACTAAACTAGAATAATTGTGAGGAAAGCTCACAAATATACCCCGCTCCCCTTATTTGATTCCAGTTGTAAAAATTCACCAAAAAATCAAGTCAAATCAAATTTTAAAATAGCTGGTGCACAATGGTAATATGTACTGAACTTTCTGTGAAAGTGTCATTGAATTTCACCTAGTGGTCTAGGAGGAGTTGTCGCCACAAAGTATGTACCCTATGGTGGACGGGCGAACGGACGGACGGACGAACGAACGGACACTATGATCACTATATACCAACCGCTAAAGCGTAGGGTATAAAAAAGTACCAGTGTTGCAGTTGATTTAGTTCCTTATATGCGACCATTTCAAAACCGATATTACAATTCATTTTATTCCTGTATACATGGCGTTTTAAAAATATAAAATACCAAAGTTGCATCATGGTCAGTAAAATTTTGATATGCTGTACACGTGTTTCAAGAGGTAACCTCTCATCAGCAGCATTACAATCAAATAATATGGAAAGTAATAATAAAAAAATAGTCAGAAAAAAGTACTCAATAAAAAAAATACCGAAAAAGGAAGCCAAATCCAGTACAAAGGACTTCTACCGTGTGCTATACACGGAATGAAGCCGTAGTATTTTTAAGGGGTAAAATTTTTGATAAAGACAGTAAATTTCTATAAAACGCAAGGTTAATTTTCGTGTCAGACAATTCTGACTATTGGACTTGTGAATACCCTCGGGGACCTCTGGTGCACCAGCAGGGGTATCGGTCCAATGGTTTAATAATATAAAAAATACCAAAATTGCATCATGAACCGTAAAATTTGGATATACTGTACACGCGTTTCAAGGAGTAACTTCTCATCAACGGCATAAGAAATAACATGGAAAGTAATAATAAAAGAATAGTCAGAAAAGAAGGCAAATCCAGTACTAAGGACAACTACCGAGTGCTTTTCACGGAATAAAATAGACATTTAAATGATCCACTGTTTAAGGGTGTCATTTTCAAGTTTGTAAATAGACATTAATGATCGAAAGCTAAACTAACTTCCCTTCTGGTCACTATTTTGGATGGGATGCAGACCTTTTGCTACCTTTTATAAAAATTACCATCTAAGGACCACTGTACCTAAGCTTGGTTCCAAATGGCTTTGGCTTCAGAGAAGACGTTTGAATAGGTTTTCACATAGGGTTAAAAACAAAGTTCTTGCTCGCGGTCATCTTTGATGAGATGCTGATGCTGCCGGGCGCGTCCCTAGATTGTGTATAGGGGAATGTCCTGTTTATGCGGGGTAGTCTGGTCATAATACTGTAAACATGACCGCGAACCATTGTAGCCAAACTGTATTGAGAAACGCCACGTTCCATGCAGTAAAGGAACTCTCATATATTTTTCTTACGAGAGCAGACTGTAGTCGTATAGCGGGCTAAATTTCCTGTCCCTACCCATTTCTCCTCTTTTCCAGTGGCAATCAAAACTTGTTGCCCATGTTGTCCCTTCGACCTTTATTTCTTTCTTCTTTATCTTTTTTTTTAATTTGATTAACTTGTTCTCGTCCTTGTATAGCTAAAATGTTGCTCACTGGACGTTAAACTCTAATTAATTATTCAATTAACAACTTTTTTGCGTCTACAGAAGAAAAGATCTTTGAATGCTTTCCATTTGGTCTAATGTTAAACTTGGTTCGTCACTGCCAGCCATCTTTGATGTGATGCGGACATGCCACACAGATTTTTTTCGTGCAGGGACCAATTAAGTGATGATAATAACCGTGAAAAAATAAAGGGATGTGGAGTTAATGTACATTGGACAAAATCCCTATGAATACATGGAAAGATTCAGCAAATGGAAGAACGCTTTCATTGTTGTTCTTCAACTTGAAGTCACCATGTGACCTACAACAAAGAGCAAACACTCCTGTTAGTTAAAGACAGTTCCTGGCACCGGTTTGAGTGGAATTCACTTGCTAAATGTTGAACAACGCTACATCCCTTAATTTTTGTTGTTATATGATGCAGGGTCGTCAACAAGCACAACACATCAGGCAAAGTCAATTTACAAACACTGTCATCTGATGATTCATAAGGGTACCAATAGACAATACAACAAATAAACGATCACAGGGCACTCATCAAGTTGATTGTAAGAAAACTTGGGAAGTAAAATCAGGAGATGTGGGTAATATATATATACAGAGAAACCGGTCTAATCCGACACCTGAGTATTCCAACATCCTGTCCGACGTAATTTATTTTATTGGTCCAAAAAACAGTTTTTAAATGTTTTTTAAACCTGAGTATTCCGACATATTATATAATCCGACACATTTTTATGGTCCCACGATGTGTCGGAGTCGACAGGTTGCATACAGATGGAAAGAAAAATAATTTGATTTTTTACCATTCAAGAAAGGCAAATGTTGAATTTTGATAGTGCAATGAACATGTATTGTATACATGTATTGCAATAGTAGTAACTGCTGTCTTTACGTGGATAGAATATTTCACTAACATGACGTTTTTTGATAATAAAAGTAAATTTTATAAGGAATTTACCAGTGATTTTTGTTATTTGTATAAAACATATCTCAATTGCTCGTAAATACTTCCCACAGTGAACCTTTCAAAACTCGTAAAGCAAGCCTACAGTCACTCGATATTCATCCCACAGTCTAGTAAAATGCAGATCGCGATATATTAAAGCAAACGAAGAAAATTTACACAGTGACGTACAAATATGCGATAAAGAATCAGTGACAAAATATGTCGTTTTCAGTCAGAAATAAGGACGTATTCGCTAGTTATTTTTCTTTGTCACAAAAGTAAATTACTTTGCGTTAGAAAAATACAAGGTTTCGAGTGACAGGTTTCAACAAAACTTCTAGAATGTGTAAAGTAATCATTTGCTAACGTATTTGCAAAATTATAAATGTTTTGGTAGCCTATGAACAACTGATCAAGCCATACAACGTGCCACTTTGAAAGCACCTTGTGGTATTTTTCCGTATTTCCGCATAAAGCCCACAGAAATCTCGTAAACAAGGATTTTCTGGCGCACAGCTATTTATACTGTGAAATTCACATTTCTGAAATACATTCTCTTTCATTAATATAAATGATGAATGTTTTATTCGCACATACTTTAATAAACAATGATTATAGTACCAACCAATATCAGGGACACATTATAATTGCACCAATTTTGAAAAGTGAGGTATTTCATTTGCACCACAAACTTGTATTTAATTTCCACAATTTCTCAGGTAAAAATTTCTCAGGTAAAAATTTCACAGGTAAATTTTCAGGTAATAGGAAATGGAAACAATACCTATACATAATATACTTTTTAATTTTTAAACATTTTATGTATCACTGGAAAAAAACTTTATATATTTAAGCAACAGTATTTAATTTTGCCTATCAAAACCTCCGCTATAAAAATTTTGTATTGGAATATATATTACCATTTTGTTTAATTAGTGATCTAATATATATATATACACAGTCAATAAATTTTATATCGACCGAGAGCCTAGCTTGAGCCCTAATATTAAATTTACTAATTTTGTACATACAAGATTTGGTCACTAACATACAATGTTATGTTAATACCCTACGGATATTCCATTCGATATATAGAACTTGTGTGAAAAACCCCCTAAAATGTATAGATGTTTACAAGATGAGGTCAGTGACTGCACATTTTTAAGTCATCCAATATGGAATATATGCAGTGCCTTTTTACCAATCAAAGGGCAGATGCCCTCTATAAATGCCACGTACCAATAACTTTTATTATTAAATCATACATATTAGGAAAGTGTTATCCTGTAAGTACATAAAGGATACAAAATTGGTTTTGATGAATGTTTCAAGTTATAATTTGCTAACTTAGCAGATTTAACTGAGAATTTAACAGAAATAATACTAACATGATAAAATGAAATCTGCATATACAGCCTGTATGAATTCAGATATGTATAGAAAATGCCTGTAATTTTAAAATATTGGTTAATAAAGGTGTCATTTCTGGGTATTTTTGTTTAAATCCAGTATTATTCTAGGCTGCTCTTTTTGCCAATACAGGTGACCTCAACCCAATATCATTGTATTTGGACATTTTACAGTATTTATATAAAAAAAATACCCATTTAAGACATGTAAACTTTTCACTTCACTGGTGTGCTTATATCATATAGTTGTATCCAGATATAACAGGTTAAGGGGGGGGGTGCATGTTTATATCAAATCTTAATAATTTAATTCCCAAGTGATTTCCTTTGGTTGTGTAAATTTTTCTTTATTTTCCGTAACAATATGGTTACCTTTAAACATGATTGATTGTACATTATTACGAATTTAGCATATTACTCCTATAGTCTATAGATTATTTATGGCGTTTAGAAACCTCCATATGGTGAGCATGTAAAACAGGTGTTACTAGCGCCCAGCCAATAGAACAGGGAAATATATATAATTTTAATGTTACAGTATTTCAACTTTTATCTTTATTATTTACCCGTATTTTGCACAAATGCAAAGTTGTTATTTTGTCACAAATGAAGTACCGTTTGTGGCAAAGATGGCATTTTTTTGGAGCAAATGAAATACAAATTGGTGCAAATGAAATGCACAAATAACAGATTTTAAATCCTTATCAATTTTATCAGGTGATGACAGTAAAACTGTTTAACAGAAACATCACAAACTATATAAGCACTGACAATTAGCATAAATTTAAACAATCTATGAAAAGCCTTTTCATATATGACACTGATTGTGTATTTGACTTAGAAACTGAGACAATTTATGATTCAGCTATCAATGCAAACAGTTTCATGTACGGTTTCATGAGAAAAGTACAGCCAAACGTCATAAATTGATACACTACATACAGCTACATTTCATGTCATTTCTCAATAACCACTGAAAAGGTAGCTTTTCAATCTGACAAAATCCTCTAAGTTGAACTTTTCTATGATTTGTCGCAGATTGGATTACATGTTTTACAAGTGTTATTATTTATCGGTAATTTGTACGAGTTTCCTTTGATTTCTTGAGGCAAATATTTTCAGTATTTGCTTCTGCCCGAATATGAAAAAAATATTGGCAAATAGTTACTTTGTCCATCAACGCATCAATTTAAACAAAGAAATATACATCTACAAAAACTGTAAAGGATCGCACAATTTCTTTTACTAATCAACAGTCAATTTCATGATTTCTTCAAAATTGATTTTCTTTTTTTTCAAAATTTGTTGTATCCAATGATTTCGTTAATTACGGATAAAAAGAATAATAATAGAAGTTTTGTATCTGATACTTCAAATATTGTCTCCAATAACAGACTCGCCCACAAAATGGGCTCGTCCATTATGTCGACAATATTTTTGTATCCAAAACAAAACTTCAATTATTCTTTATTTAAACACATCAACTTTAATTTTATACATTACTTTTTTGAGATTAAATTATGTCAGTTGCAATAAACTGATAAAATACTAAACATAAACCTTTACAGGTATAACAAAAGAAATCTACAACAGGAATTATTAGTGTTATTAAATACCCATGTCATTTGGGGTCTCCAGTAGTTTCCAAAAGCGAACAATCCAAAAGCGAACAATCCAAGGACAATGGCAACACCAGAAACAAAAAAGGGGGAAAAACAGAGACAAAACATGGGTACGGCACAGAAAAGATTGTGACAGAGTGTGTGTTTCAATATCAAAATATATTTCACCATGTTTTCAGTTAAAACAATGCATCTTTCTTTAAATCTTAATTTTTGCACTTCTATGATGCTATTTAAAGCATTAACTACAATAATGCATGTGTAAATCTCTGTCAAAAAAGGGAGTGCCTGCAACGAATATTATCATTATTAATCATAATCAGCAGCAGAATTTTCTTTTGGCAGAGAATATTAGGAACATATTAAAATCTTTTCAGAAATGCATGATTTTACCCCTAAGGATACTATAGTTAGCTTAGCAATGTTGGACTGAAATTCTGCAATGTATTTCTAAAGTTAAAATTTCAAATGTGTCAGTTGAAGTATTGTTACATTTGAAAGCTTATTATGTGTATGCTAAAACTTCATTGTTTAAATGTCAAAAACTAACATAATGTTTATATTCTACAGCATTATAATTAGATAAATTGTGCATAAAGAATTTTGAAGTGTTTGCTTAATTAGTTTCTATTTCGAAATCTTCACAATTTCTATATGTGTAATTGCAAAAAAGTTGCAAAACTTTGCAAGGTTGTGGTATATTCAGAAGTATCTCCTTTTTCAAACTTGTGTCATTTTCCGATGTTAGCAATACTTTTGGGACTTTGAAATTACTTGTTTTTCTACCTGAAATTATTTGTTGTTATACCCCCGTCAGAATATGGACATGTAATGGTTTACCCTCTGTCCGTCTGTCGGTTGGTTTCTGGAGTTTTTTTCTGTAACCGCTTCATATATTGATTTGATATTTAGTATATGAGTATATCTAGGTGATAAACATATCAATTTAGAATGTGGTTCTGGTCAGTTAATTTTGTAAATAGTTTTTTTTCTGTAACCTCACGACGTATAGATTTGAAATTTGGTATACGAGTGTATCGAGGTAAGATACAGATCAAGTTGTGATTTTGGTTTTGATTGCTTGATTTTGTACACAGTTACAGCCCATAGACAATATAAATTTTGGAAAAATTTCAGTTTCTATACCTTTTCTTTGCATTTGCGTCAATAAACATGATAAAATGATTTGCTATTTGGTATAACAGTCTGCCCCGTTAGGCACTAGTCCGATGTCCGAGACTAGTAAATCTGAATTCTGACTAGCAAGTTGCAGAAATTTTATACTTCATTTTCTAGACAACATACTAAATCCACGTTGCCTTTCACCATTGTAAAATTTTCTTCTGTTTTTTGGACTTGTAAAATAGGATTCACACTAGTAATTCTGTTACCTCAAGAAGCCCGAAGGACTAATTATGAAAAAAAGTATTTGGCGCAGACTGGTATTAAGATTGCATTGATGTGAGTTACAAGTCATGTGTGAATTTATATGCAGTCTGGTGATTTTACAGAGTTATGGCCGTTGGACTTAGTATTTTTTTCTTAAATATCACTTTCTACACATTTCCTTTGCCATACATGAAAGTGTTGATTTGATATTTGGTATATTATTTTATGCTTATAAAATAACTAGATACCGAAGTTACTGTGAATTTAAATTCTGCATATGCGCATTTCGACAACTTATGTCTATTCAGTGCAGATAAAATCTAAACGTTTGGAAGACCACAAACTCAAGATGTGTAAAAACTGATAGAGAACAAATAACCAACATTATCTAAATGTAAAGCATAAATTACCAATTAAGTTTAAATTTGGTTCCAGTTGAATTATTTTTGTGTAGAGTTTTGGCCCTTGTACTCAATATTTTCTTTGAAAAAAATGTCTTTTCATCTTTTAATGCATTGACTTTACATATTAATTTTATATTTGTTAAGTGATTACATCTTGGTAACCCACATGTTCTGTTTAATTTTTTTCTATCAAAATTTGTTGTGGTCCAAGTTAACTGTGGACGGGCATATCATGTGCTCTTGGTAAAGCAGTTCATCTATAACATCCATTTGCTCTCTTTATATTTTTGAAATTGGTTTTCAGAATCCTCTTCTTTTAGATGCACTCTCAAGGAACACCAATGAAATGGACATTTTTTGGTTGTACCGCTTTTGTTTTTCATTTTGTAACTTGTAGCATAAACAAGAGACTGAGTCCCTAAGACATGTGTACTCCACAACTGTCCCTAATGCAAAAAAAAGGATTGAAATTTAACCCAATTTTAATCTAAGTCCCTCATAGAACATTATAAATGGCGAACAGTAAAGTGCTTACAAAGGATCATAAATGTAATAATGATTGATTGATATGGGGTTTAACATCACTTTCAGCAGTATTTCAGCTTTTTCATGACAGTCAGTTTTAGTGGTGATGGAAGCCGGAGAAAACCATTGACCTTGGGTAGGTAACTGACATACTTATCACTTGCGATTCTAAGTCGAGTGCACCCTTTTTTGTAATGTACAAAGTGGGGTGCAAACTCACACCGCAGTGGTGATAGACTACAGTGGTTATATAAGTAGCAGAACTACTTTAACCACTTGACCCTCCATGCCCCTACATGTAATATAATGAAATAAATTATAAGGATTTAATGCATAGTTGGTAAAAAGGGATAAATCATGGTCACTGAAGCATAAAATGTAGAACACCTAC
Organism: Modiolus philippinarum; assembly: GCA_002080025.1. NCBI lineage: Eukaryota > Metazoa > Mollusca > Bivalvia > Mytilida > Modiolidae > Modiolus > Modiolus philippinarum. The sequence goes on from MJUU01020040.1 coordinate 28,847, forward strand.
TTGTTTAATGATTTATCATATGGATATAATGTGCTTTTATTGACAAAAGGGCTTAAATACAAACTTCTACGAAAGTCACTCAAGCATGAAATGCAAGTCATAAAAACATAATCAGTATTGAATTGGGTAGAATAAAGGTAAATGTTATGATTAATACCATAACGACAGCATGCATAGTAGAATTTACCTAAATGTAAAATTTATCCTAAGCTTCTCAAGTGTGAAACTTATTACTTGGAGCTTTGAGTAGTACTTGTCAAGGTCAAGGTAAATATAGTGCTGCAATACCGCAGAAAAATAGCATGCATATATTATATATATATGTGTAGTTGATGAGAAATAGACATAAACACAAAAATTAGCAATAGTCACTCACCATGAAATGAAGGTCATGGACTCTGAATACTTTGTGTGTTGGGTAGTACTCATCAAGGTGAATGTTATGAGTCAATATTGAAAAGATATCATGTATAGTTGCTGAGAAATAAAGAATAACAAAAAATTTAACCAAAGTCATTTAGTGTGAAATGAAGGTCATAGACACCTCATTAATGGTGCATTGGGGAGTACTCCTGAACGTTAATATTATGATGCAACATCATAAAAGATAACACTTGAGGTTACCAAACTATGGACCTTTATGCAAAATTTTACCATGGGAAGTATTATATGTACCTGCAAAATTGCAGGATAGGTGGATCTAACAATGCTGATCTTTTTGTTTTTTGTAAATTCAACATCACCTCTATTCTCTAACATTTTCAATGACAAAAATAGCGAAGTTACTGTAAATTTACTTTCTGCATATGGCCATTTATAAACATCTTAGCTCTTGGTGTCCATTCTGATTCCACAAGCAAGGATGAAGTTTTTTTGACACAGATGACATCGATGCAAATGCTGGAGTATGAGAACGAATCCGGGTCCGTTTGTCAACCTGATTCACGTTCGCCCTATTACCTGTTCGCCCTGATACCCGTTCGCCCTATATATATGGTAATAATCATGTGTTAACGCAATTGTTGAGAATAAACATGTAATAAAGCAGAAATAGTAATTTACTTGCACAACTTGTCAAAAAAAGTAAGACAATCTGGCGATATGGTGATGAATAGCATAAATCAACTATAAAAAACGGAGGCTTTACGTATCCAGAACCTGGAAAAAACATTATCAAATGTTACTTAAAATGGTCATTCGTTGGCATTTTCTCATTGGCCCTGGGACATAATTCATTTGACTGCCTAAACATTATTCAACCGTACGACACCGTTCGCTGATTACACTGCTTACTAGGGGTGAATATATGTTAAGTTGCATAAGAACGATATACAAAGTATTATGAATTATTTTGTGTTTTTTTCCCAACATGTTGGCACTAATAAACAATGAATTCGAAAAAAAATGAGATAATGCACATGAGACAAAGTTTTTACACATACATGCTAAACAAGCAATGAAACAATGTTTTTTTTCTTGTTCATCTTTAAGCCATTAGATTTGTTTTTGTTTTTGTTTTTTTGGGAGGGGGGGCATTTTTTTCACGAAGTGTTATTTGAAAATAAAAAAAAATAATGTAACTTTGGGTATCTTGGTTTTTGTTAATTTTCAACTGTCTTTTCAGTTTTGTTTTATTTTTTTTATATATTTTTTATTTGTAAAAACACACTCAAGATCAAAGGAGTCAAGTTGTGAAATAATTCTCCTTTTATGTCTACCAGTAGAAAGATTGTACATATCCAAGCTGATTATTAATATTATAAATAAATCAAAGACAATTAATGACCAATCTGTATAATTAAAAGACTAAATATTTATACCTGATAAACATTTAATTACATTCAAAAGTAATTTAGACTAATTATTGATAAATAAAAACAAATCAAATTAAGGACATTATTCAACTTTCAATCGCTTGTGACTAAATAATTAGCACATTTCAAAGTTTGAGATTGACTTTATAACTGAAATATAATTCATATAAATTTATACCATAAGTTTTACTACTAGGATTAAGCTTTATACCTTATGAAAAAATAGGGCGAACGAACACTAGGGGCGAACGGACCAAGGGCAAACAAACCAATGGCGAACATGTAATTAGGGCGAACGGACCCGATACATATGACAACAACGCTCCAGACAGCAAAATATCAAAAGGATAGACTAAGGTCTTATACGGGAGGTTTGCTTTTATCGCCAATATTTACATTTTTGAAACAAGTGCCTGTGTCACTGTCAGGACTACTGTGTAGCCAGTGCAGTGACAACCATTTAATAACCCGAAGGATTACTGTTTTGCCGTATCCTGTTGGTAATACTGCGAGTACGTCGCCTTGCCTACAAGCGAGAAGGGTCTCTACTGTTTGGGTTTGAATTCCAAACAATCAGTCTTCAATAAAGCGTGCATCCTCTCACGAACGACATCCAAAGACGCCATTTTGAAACAAACGTTACTGGGACCCCATAATTACAAATAAAAAACAAAGGGGACCAGAACATCCAAGTTCAAGGTCACAATCGCCTGATACCGACCGTTATATTTGTATATGACGGAGACTACTGAATATTGCGGCGGGAACCAACCTATGTTACAAAAAGATGTGGTTTAACAGCGTATAAACACGAAAACTAACGTTTTACATGGGGTAGGATTTAGGTTTATGGGGGATTTGGGATGTGATTTTCTCTTTCAGTACTGGGAAACTGTCTGCAGCGGTGAAATAAGTTGTAAATCAATGCAAAATTACAAATTAAACCAATTTTATAAACAGAAGTTAAAGATACATGTAAACAAGTGAACATATGGAATGTATTATTGAACAGTAATTAAAGAAACATAAATAATAAACGTTTGTTACAATAATTAAAAAAGCAAAAATTTAAGATAAAAAGGGAGATAATTCTTCTTACTGTTGTGTGTTATCACTTCTGCAAATACATCCTAAAACATGTATGCAATATATATGACTGACAAACTTTGACTATTGATAATTTGAGGAATAAAATCAGGGATTCAGGATTAAATCTATAGTCCATTTTCCATGACCAAGATTGACACCTGTCCAGTATGTAAGTGTACATGTACGTCTGTTAATTTGTTAAAGTGTATTTTGCTATGAATTTACATGATTTGAACATGAGATGTGTATTTCAATTTAAAATACCAATTACAAGAAGTCAAAAGAATAAAAACGAAACTCTTAAATTTAAATTTTTCATTAGGTGTTTGAAATTTGTAGGATGATAGATTAACATAAAGTTGCATCGATAGTCTTTTTATCATTAAGAGTTGAACTGGACTTAATTGATCAGCAAAATATGTGCCAATATTTTATAACTTTTTTCTGCGATACAATAAATCACATATAAATTATGTTTCTAAAAATTTTTCTATTTAATAAATAACACTGCAAAAAAATGCCTATATAAATAAATATGTCAACACTTTCAGTATATGGAATATTGGGAATGTATTGAAATGCTCTACCGTAGTATGCAAGAACACATTATCACATTTCGTTTTGTTCACAGTCTAGCAACGATGTTTACTTCAGTGCTCATAAAAACACTTACATTTGTAAAACTGTTGCGTAAAAAGATGACAAGTTAATAGTTAAAGAACAGTCTTATTTGAAGATTAAATAATTTACAAAATATCATGTTATGGAATATCGTTTTCACTTATTTCCTTAGATATTTCTCTTATTATTGCAAAACGTTATATTTATCTTTTAATTAATTACTGTACTCATCAAACAACGCATATGCGTTGTTCCAAAATGTGTTTTAGGACTTAAAATGTCTGTCCAGAGTTGACGATTAAAATTCGGTGACTCGAGACAATTGTATCTTTTCTTATATTAAGATACATTTGTAAAATGAAACAAGTTGCTGCATAAAAAGATAGAACGACACTGAAAAAACAGTTAACTCAGTCATGACATAGAACATATGTCGGTCATAGAAATACAACTAAACGAACTACCAAAAATGATCTTTAATTTTACAAAGAACTTAAATAACGAACAAAAATTCAGAACGTAAAGGGACACAACTCTATAAAAGATCTGATAAATGCACATGTACATGTTGAAGTTTTAAGAATAAATTGAAATATGCAATGATCCACCTGTTTTCCAAGATTCTACATAAACAATCTTAACCATCCTTTTTTATGCCCCCAGATTGATGATCGTTATGCCCCCAGATCGATGATCGGGGGCATATTGTTTTTGTCCTGTTTGTCTGTGCGTCCGAAACTTTAACCTTGGCCATAACTTTTGAACTATATAAGGTAGACTTTTCATACTTGGAAAGTGTATAGGTCTAGTCAAGAGGAACATAAATATGCAAAAGAAATAGGTCAGGTCAAAGGTCAAGGTCACAGAGGTTAAAAAGGGTGAAATTGGCTATTTCACATATTTGACCGTAAAATCCTTATTATTTATCCTATTGAGACGGGGTTTGTGTCATGTTATTGCAAATAAAATTGCGCAACTGCAAGTTATCGACAGATTTGAGGTACATTTCCCGTTTATGAGAAACATGAGGCCCAAAAGGGGACAAACGAAAAAAATGAATTTTTAATTTTTTTGTCGGATCTTGATGCAGTATTTTTCTGTGGGTTTCTTATAGCATGATAAAACAGATACTTTTAACAATTAAGACCATTTCAATGTAGCATTTACTGTTTTTGAGGAACAAGAGGCCCAAAGGGGGACAAACGGAAAAAATGATTTTTTAAAATTTTTGTCGGATTTTGATGCAGTATTTTTCTGTTGCTTTCTTATAGCATGCTCAAAAAGATACTTTTAACAATTAAAGCCATTTCAATAAACAAGAGGCCAAAAGGGGCTTCATCTGTTTCAGAATAAAGGGATTAAATTCGGTGTTTTTAAGATAATAAACAACTTTTGAACTATGTAAGATAGACTTTTAATGCTTGGCAAGTGTATAGGTCTTGTCAATATGAACATAAATATGCAAAAAATTAGGTCAAAGGTCAAGGTCACAGAGGTCAAAAAGGGGTAAAACTGGGTATTTTCATATATTTTAGTGTAGAATCTGGGGGCATATGTAGTGTTTCACAAACACATCTTGTTTAGAATTCGAATCGAATTTTGCTTATTATTTGCTTAGGTTTAACTTCGAGATATAGAATCATAGCAATGCACGACAAAAAAATCAGCTTAATGAATTTATGAACGATTTATCCATGAATTTCTTGTTTGTAAGTAGATCGTATATATTTAGTAATTGAACTATATCGGTTCCAGATTAATTACATCGGCAACCAAATACCGAAGCAAAAATGATGAAAAGAGGAATTCCAAAATAAAAAAAATCCAAAATCACGGCAAATAACATAAAACATGATTGATACAGCATGACAAAGAGTAAAAAAATCAACACAAAACGCTACAAAACTAAAGAACCAGCAGTGTGAACCCTACAAAAACTGAGATATTATCAAGTTGTCCGGAAAGGTAAGCATGATCTGTTCCACACGTGGCAACCGTCACACTGCCAATGAAATGTGCGGTTTTGTCAATGTCGGTGCTTGTCATTCCGGTAATCAACTCTGGATCTACCCAAGGATATCTATTCTCATCTGTGAAATAGAAACATTGTAACGGTCTGTATAAGAATGTATATATCAACATACTATAAACAGAGATATTTTACAAAAAGTTTCCGGATGAAACACTATTTATGAAAAAATGAGTCAATTTGCAGCTAAGCAGATAAAAATCATCTTCATATTTTCTTTGGAAAAAAAAGAATACAAAATTACTAAGAGTCGACAGTTTTAAGACTTTTTTCGCCGGTCTCGTGGATAAAGCAAGGAACTGAAAATGTAATATTAAATATCTTACCATTTGTTACCTTTAATAAAATTTCACAAAATGATTTCATTAGGAGATAGACTAATTTATTTCCACTTTTTGTAAGTAGTGCACTTAGCAACATTTGATTTCAACATTTGATTCCAACCATATCTTAAAATAGATCGTCATGTGCGCCACTAGTGGGAATACGGAATATGGAATAATACGGAAAACCAAATGTCGTAATCCTTGGGCTTGTTTTAAAATACATACACTTGTCTTGTACAAAACAGCACGAGATATTTGAGCCTACCCTTCTTTCAAAGGAATTTATGACTATGTCCTGATATGTGCAACTGTTGTTGAAAAAAAATTGTCAATCCAGAACACAACGGCAAATCTAGGCTTACAAAGAGGGTGATCCAGCAAAAAAAAGGGGGTTCTAGATAATTATTTTATCGATTTGTGCTCAAAAATGCATGAAAGAAAAAAAAATCAAGAAATGGGGGAAACCCCGGAACCCCCTTCTGGATCCGCCACGTTTAATGTCTTTGAAAAGCAATGCCTATTCTACATTTATACTATGCAGTTTTTTAAAAGTGTTTTAATCATTGTATTTTATAGAGAATAAAAAAAGAGATCAGGTGAGGTCGGAATACTGCCACACGAAATCCCGGACAGATATGAGTGAAACTGGAAAATCTTGTTTAAATTACAAAATACCGAGGTTGCTGTGAATTTAGGTTCTGCATATGCGCATTTCGACAACTTATGTCTCATCAGTGCAGATCAAATCAAAACATGTGGAAATCCATGAACCGAAATATGTGTAAAAACTGATAGAGAACAAGTTACAAATAGGATCTAAATAGGAAAGCCAAAATCAGCCAAGGACAGAGCTTTGCAAGAGGGAGGTACTCCTTAGTTTTAACAAAGTTTTCTAAAATTTAGATATTGCAAATTTTCAAATTAAATCGGTTTTCGGGCCAGCACCGAAGTACTAGCTACTGGGTTGGTGAATACCCTCGGGGACTAACAGTCCACCAGCAGTGGCATCGGCCCAGTGGTAACAAATTACAAAATACCGAGGTTGCTGTGAAATTAGGTTCTGCATATGCGCATTTCGACAACTTATGTCTCATCAGTGCAGATCAAATCAAAACATTTGGAAATCCATGAACCGAAATATGTGTAAAAGCTGATAGAGAACAAGTTACCAAATCCGTATTCCGGAGAAGCTTTGTTTCACTCATCAGTCAAACCATCCATCATTCTGCGGCTTCTCCGTTTTCATAGCTAAATTGTGATGCCATGCTATTATACCTTATTTATTCCTATCGTTATCAACTTCTTCTTTCTATCTCTAGTCTGGAATCTGGTTAGGGGCATATTCTGTATTTATATATATCTGAAAGGTTTGGTATCCTACTCTTATTTTTTCATTCAATGGTCAGAACCAATTAGCAAACACTTAACGGAGTATCAACTTCATCGTACCATTAATATATATAATTTGTTATTATTCATATTATATTTGATTGTATTTGGTTAAAAAAGGGTGAAATCGCAAGTATATAAGTAAACCAAAACAAAAAAATATCCGGATGGACAAAAATATATTATGTCCGACTGACTCTAAATTGTAAGTGAGAACCGAATCGTCAGTCTGAAACGAATAATCAAAGGACAATGGAAACATCGGAAAAAGAACGGCACAGAAAAGAAAAATGAAGACACTGGCACATACAAAGATAAAAAACGTACCTAATAAAAATATTGTTCAGATCGGATGCACTGGTAGAGGAAGCATCACCTGCTTGTTATATGACACCCGCCGTGTTGAACATGTCAAAACCGGTAATTTGTTTTTGTTGAAGAATTTTCGATACAGTGTTCTGGGTATATGACCATCACAGTGTGTGTACTCATTGTTAAGGGATACTTGGTAAACAGTTATAGTCCTGTAAGAACTTCAAGAAGCATTTTACAAACTAAATCCTAGATCGATTGATGTTAAGATCTGTCGTCTAAATTCATGTGGGTCGTAAAGAATGACGCAATAGATTAAAAGTAGATAGAAACCTTGGGGTATAAATATAAAACAGTCATTCTATGACTAGCATGGCTTTCATTGGTTTGTCTGTTTCCACTAGTGTACACGCAATATCGACGATTTGCTACCTGTATTATACCTATAATCTAATACGTCAATCTTTATGACCCACTTGAAGACGACAGATCTGTCGAAATACATTGGTCGATTTTTTGTATTTCTGCTCTTTTTATTTTGTTATGTGTTTATTATAACTTTATGTTGTTTTTTTTTATATTTCAAATTCACCCGTTTCAACAGCTCATAAGTCCATACATGTATACCTCTATTTTTTAAATTTTTTTTTTGGGGGGGTCTAAGGAGCTGTTTTTGCAACACATATTTTATTTCATCTTTGATAGAGGCCGGACCTCGCAAACGTCATTTTTGCACGGAACCACTTAAAGACTATTGTGGCGAAGCTTGGTTCAATATGGCAAGAAAGATTCAGAGGAGATCTTTGAATGTGTTTCCCCGTATGGTCCAATGTTAAACTATGTTCACCGCTGGCGGCCAATTTTAGATATCGCGTGAACCTGAAAACATCTGGACTGGGCTGCACAAACGTCAATTAAATTTAATTGACGTTTGAATATTAAGTTAAATTTAATTTTGTTGAATTTGTTCAGGATTAAATTTACACTGACAAAAAGTCTGTACTAGTGTTGTTTTTTTATATTACAATATCATTCAACATATTATTGAAACAGTTGGCACTACCTTAAAAGCATAATAGATTATATAAGGCAATTTCGACAATGATTATCAGTTGGATTTGAATGAATGTGACAAGATATTTGAATATTTAATACGTTAAATAGATTGCAGCAATATGCAAAAAGGGTTTTTAGTACCGCCTGTGCGATATTTGATTAGCATATGTATTTTGCCCAAATCTAGTCGACCAATGAATGCGTTACAAAATTCTTTCCCAAACACAATGGAAGAATCATTTTGAAGTTCAACTTTTAACTTGTAAAAAAGTCATAAAAGCAACTGTAATTAAATTCAAAGCAGTTACGTTCTTATTTCATTTTCATTCACAAACTTTAAGTTTACATTTTAGAAAGAACAAAAATGAAACTTTGAGTAGAAATAAAGCAATGAATTTCCCCTTCAAGTTCAGACATTATAATTATCAAGCGAAATTTGGCCAGTTATTGCGATTTGAAAGGCGTAAAAACTTTTTAAAAGGCGACCGCTTGATAGTTATTTTGTCCGAATTCGCGAATAAAAAGAGTCGACCTTTGTGCTTTTTTAATACTACGAACATGTACAGCATCACTTGAATACACACTATATACATTATCAGATTATTTTGATTTTTGTGACAGTACACGAGGCGTAAAACGTAAAACAGCGAAAACGTAATTTTCATTCATAATTCTCTGTAATGTTGGCATAAATTAATACACAAAAATTTGATAAATTACGGTGTTGGATAAGTACACAACAATATTTCATCAAGTTGTTCATTTGTCGATTGATCCGCTATGTACACACATCTGTTGAGTGTATGTTTCATTTTATTTATAGAAAGGTCAACTTATAAAATAAAAAGGTCAACTTACAAAACAATTATCATTCATAAAATCTTATTTTCCGACATATATCGGTTGTTTAAATGACAACTTGAGCCAATGAATCGATTTCATTTGATGTCATTTTCGGACAAAAGAATATAGTCCGCTGACAGTGTTTTCCGATGGAATGCAAGAAAGGTTCATTTGCTCATTATTCCAAAAGGTATCGTGTCCGTTCTTACTCATTACAGTTAATCGAATATTTGAACAGAATAAAACGCTTCTAAAATCATTTCCAATGAAGTCACGTTAAAAAAAACTGATACTAGCAGACACTTAAATGAGTGCGCATGTAAGTGCTCAGACGGATATGTATGCAAGACTCTTTACACAAGAAATCTTTGGAACAAAATCAGGTTTAAAGTTTTGTTGACTCATAGCACAGATATTTCATGTATTTGTACTGATATAATGAAATATCGGATTAATCTCATGAATAAATGACAAAAGCTAAAATTCATACAAATTAAACGACAACAAACATTGTGGCATATATTTCGACTTGTTCTTTATACAGCTGGATACTTATAAATAAAACATTTACGTGACAAAAATCACTAATAATTATGTTACAGACACATGTAACTGAACCATTTTCTATATTGTTAGTGTTGATCGAGACTTTGCACCTATATCTTTTGTGGGTATTGCGGGATGTCCAAATTGATGACTTCAAATCAAAACCACCTGATTGTTCTTGTCTCTCTTCCCCATTTATGTACGCTCCTGCTGGTCACGTTATTACAGGGGACCTCAACATCGTAAGCAATGAGAAACTACGTGATCTCTTCACAAAAGGTCCAAAATATCGTGAATCCATCAATTGGAAACATAACTTTAAAATATTGATGGACGTAGTTGAGGAATACGCCAAAAATGGGCTAAGAGAGAGAAGGAAAAGGTTGAAACACTGTCCGAATGGATCAGGTCCATAAAGTCATTGATTGTAGCTCGAATGACGCGCCTAAAGACAACCATGAGCCCCAATTCAAAAAGCATATTCGATGACCCCGAGGAAGGAAAAACATTGTCCTTCCTCCATGACAGTTATGTCATCGTACCAGCTGACAAGGCCCAAAACAACATCACATTTATCTGCAAAAGACACTACATCGACTGCTAAATGAAGGAGATGGGCATTGACAATTCATTTGGCAACCCCACATACAAACTCTCCACCATACCAAGGGAGGACATACTAAACAATCACAAATCAGTATTGTCTTCCTTTGGTATCACTTTGAGTGAAGAGAACAACAACCTGCCTTGTATCTACTGGGTACCTAAATTACATAAATGCCCTTACAAACAGAGATACATTGCTGGGTCTGCCAAATGCACAACAAAACCCCTTTCTAAGCTTCTCACCTCATTACTTACTGCATTCAAAGATGACCTCAAGATATATAGTGATAAAGTATACTCAACAAGTGGAGTGAATGAGATGTGGATTCCCAAAAACTCAAAAGACTTGTTAGAATATCTATCTTCATTGAATTGAACCCAACCAGTGCAACAGTGTCAAAACATTTGATTTGTCTGCTCTTTATACAACTCTTCCACACAATAAGCTAAAGTCAGTACTCCGGGATTTAATACATCAGTTTTTCTGTACTAAAAAAGGTGAAAGAAGATATTCATATTTGGCAAAGATGGGGTCTATTTTTTTAAACATCACACTGATTCACACAAAAAGTATACAGAGGAGGATGTCATTGCAATGCTGGAATTCTTGATTGATAACATATTTGTAAAATTTGGAGGACAAGTTTTCCAGCAGACAATAGGGATACCTTTGGGGACTAATTGTGCTCCATTTTTAGCAGATTTGTTTCTTTATTCGTATGAAGCCAAGTACATACAAAGGCTAGTTCAGAAAACAGACAACAAGCTAGCCAAATCCTTTAATTTCAGTTTCCTTTATATAGATTATGTTCTTTCATTGAACAATCCTCAATTCAAGGATAACCTTCATTTTATCTACAGAAGTTTTACGGTCGTCACCACGATTTGACAGACCATTACAATGTTTCTGTTTCACAAATGAAAACAGATATTTTTGGGTAGATCCAGAGTTTGTTACCAGACTGACTAACACCGACTGTGACAAAACCGGACTTTTCACTGGCGGTGTGACGAGTGCCTTGAGGGGAGCAGATCATGCTTACCCTTCCGGAGCACCTAATGATACTTCATTTTTTATAGGGGTTCAATCGCTAGTGCTTTAGTTTTGTGGTGTTCTTGTTCATTTTTGTTTGTTTGTTTTGTCTTTGTCATACTGTCACAATCCGTGTTTTTGTGAATTGCCGTGATGTTGGATATATGATTTTAGAATTTCCACTTTCCTTTTTTTGCTTCGGTATTCGTTTGCCGATGTACTTATATACCTAAATGAACTCGTAATTAAAGAGATCACTGATACACCATCATCAACATCATACCTGGACCTATACCTCTACATTGACAACTCTGGACGTCTGAAAACAAAACTTAGCGACAAGCGTGATGATTTCGACTGTCCAATAGTGAACTTCCCGTTTTTGAGCAGTAATATTCCCATTTCTCCGGCGTATGGCGTGTACATTTCACAACACATTCGCTATTGCCGTGCCTGTAGTTTGTACAGCGATTTTGTCAACAGAGCGAAATTACTGTCTCAAAAACTTATTCATCAAGGGTATGTTCAGTCACTGTTGCAATTGTCACTTCAGAAGTTTTACGGTCGTCACCACGATTTGACAGACCATTACAATGTTTCTGTTTTACAAATCAGAACAGATATATTTGGGTAGATCCAGAGTTTGTTACCGGACTGACTAACTCCGACTGTGACAAATCGGACTTTTCACCGGCAGTGTGACGGGTGCAACGCGTGCAGCAGATCATGCTTACCCTTCCGGAACACCTGATGATACTCCTGGTTTTCGGTGGGAGTTCACACTGTCAGTGCTTTAGTTTTTTTGTGTTGTCTTGTTTATCTCTCAAGAAATTCTATGGCCGTCACAATAGCATCATTGAAAGATATGACGTGTCAGTATCCCAAATGAAAGTGGACATTTTCAGCTAGATTCACGTCTTACCGGATTTGACTACCGACTTTGACATTTTCCCGGATTGAATCACCCACAGTGTGACGGGTGCTGTTAACAGAGCAGGACATGCTTACCCTTCCGGAGCTCCTGATGTCACTCTCAGTTTCACTGGAGTTCACACTGAGTGCCTTTGTTCTGAATATTGTGGTTTCTGGTTCTGTGCTTTGTGTCTGTCTGGCGTCATTGTTTTTGTGTCTAACGTCATTGTTTTCTGTGTTCTCGTTTTTGCCCTGTCTTTGGACTTCGATTTTTGTGAATTTCACCCCTTTTTTCCATAGGTATTCTACTGCCGTTGTTATCGCAATGTCATTTTTAGTTTTGTCTACGTTTGTAATGTTTGTCATACCGATTTGTCCTTGTTATTGTCCAAATACTCAATAATTATGTACACAGAAGCTTTTCAAACTTTTACCTTGGTACTGATGAGGGTTAGAGAAGTAACATGAGCCATAGATTTTAATTGGTTTGTCTTAGGGTTTGAAAATGACAGTAACCAATCAGTCACCAAAAAGATCTTTCAACACCATAATTTCATCTGGCTGTGTGACGTGTGCAATGCGTGGAGCAGATCATGCTTACCCTTCCGGAGCACCTGATGATACCTCAGTTTTTATAGGGGTTCACACTGCTAGTGCTTTAGTTTTGTGACGTTTTTGTTTGTTTGTTATGTCTGTCATACTGTCTCAATTCGTGTTGCTGTGAATTGCCGGGATTTTGGATTTATGATTTTAGAATTTCCCCTTTCCTCGTTCTTGCTTCGGTATTCCGATGTTTGTAAACGGTTCATCTGCATTAGTAGTATATATGTTGATTATTTTATTGTGATATCATTGATTGAAACAGATATAGGGATAACAATATTCCATTTTTAAAGGTAATTGTGTATTGCTCATGTGTATAATAGGATCGATGTTCGGTTTGTACCGTTGTTTATTATTTGTTTTAACGGGTGACTTATATGTACTACAAATTAAATGTTGTGATTGGTCCATTGTTCGGTGATCTTTCTTGGTCGTTGAAGTGTTTTGCAATTTGTTTAAACCCCTGTTACAGACAATAGGCCTTCCTGTACGAGATTTGGGACAAAATCGTATGACAATTCAGCAAAAAATTTTAGTGACAGCGTTGGACGTCATTTTTGACAAAACAACTGACAAATCGGCGACGTACTAGGTTGAGTCCAAAGCAGTGTAATTACCTATAGATTTTTCTGGGTTTTCTTTTTTTTTCTTGGGTGGGGTGGTGATGTTAGTATGATACGTGCTGGTGTATGGTTGTCCCGTAGTGTGTTGTGTAACTGGAACTAGTAGTTGGACGGACTGGTATTCAGATAGCGGAGTGATATGTGGAAACCTGCCAGATTTCCCGCGGTTCTTGTGATAGACGAAGGAAACCAAGTTGTGTGTGGATAAGTTGTAACCACTTGGACATTACGCAACATTTAGTGCAAATACAGGTAAGACCCACTTATATTTGTACAACAGTGGCGCTGCGATCACCCGTTTCTGTGCGGTTGTGTTGGAGAAATTAGAAATACAGTGGGTTTTGCAGTTGAAAACTTTGTCCGTCAGCAGTCGAGAGTTCAATCTCGCAAAAGACTCCATCCCAGAAGGAATTACATTTGTTTCGTCAGACCAAAGGTCGATTTAAACCAACTATTTAATCGCCTTGACATCATTTGTTATTTTTCAAACTGGTCGATGAGTTCTATTTGCGGTGCTGACGAAATCACCGGAGTAAGTGAAAATCAATTGATTTCGGGGATTGCCCATGTAATTCTGTGATATTTGGTCAGAAATATTGATATTATCTGTGGGAAATTTCCCGATAAAGTCTGTTTCCAGTACCATTTAACCAGTTTTGGAATATTTCGTGACTGAGATTGCAATCCAATCACCATTTTTGAACTCGCCGCAAAATCAAAAAGAAAAATGTCCACACCACATAGAATAAACATTAACACATGTGCATATGATGATTTACGGGTTTTACCCGGGGTAGGTGAGGTCATAGCAGATAGTATTTGGGAATTGCGGAAAAAAGGGCCAATTGATAAAGATACCCAGATTAAAAATTACAAGACAATTGTTAGACTGTGTTGATTTCGGGGATGAGTATACTATGGAGCATGGATATGCAATGGCCCCTCCCTGACCGAATACCGCCGTGCGCGGTCCCGGCTTATGAATAGGCCCGCAGCATCCTCTGAGCTTGGAGTATGAGTCGTCCTAACAGAGGACCCCGAGGGAACCCCGGGATATAGAAATAGGACCTAGTATCTCCGGCTTGCGGGGTGTGACCCCTCCTAAACGGAGGCTGACCCCGAGGGTCCCGGGATATAGAAATAGGACCCATTCCGTGGTTGTGCGGGATTAATAAATACACAACCCATCTTTCGGATGGGATGTAAACTCAGGTCCACGTGTTGGAAGAAATGCCACGCTTCCTGCACGTTAAAGAACCCTTGTAGCAAGCTCTTTTTGGGGTGGTCCGTAGGTGATCGGCTACAAGGCTAAATTCCCCGCCCTTGACAATTTCACCCTACTTTTCCAGTGGCAGTCAGAATTTCCCGTCCCATGGCCCTTTCTATACCCCAAAGATTTATTTATTAACAAACTTGTTCTCGTCTTGATATAGCTGAAATATTGCTGAGTAGACGTTAAATAATATTCAATCAAACGTTAAATAATATTCAATCAATCAATCAATCCCTGGCCGAATATAGATATAGACCCATTATTGCCCGAAAATGATTATTTGGAAGACAATGTTAATTATCAAGATTATATTGAGTATGGGGAAGTCCAAACGGAGTCCCGTTCAGATGCTGACAAACTGTCATCGCCCAGAGAATTAAAAGAGTCACTTTCTCAGTTCAAAAGGCCATACCCCTGTCTGAACCCAGACGGACACCAGGTATTAATAAACATGGTTCACTTGATACGGATTGCTATCCGAACACCCATGGTACGAACCGCAACCTCGGGATGACCAGAAAACGGTGCGGGACCAGTCTTATCGCGCCGATTTGAACAGCTCAGCCTATAGAGAAGTCAGAACAGATGTACACACCCAATCATATGAGGAGTTAACACCTAGACAGGTATTGCCGACACCAGCAGCTCAATACCCAAACCAGCATTACACACCAAGGTTTTCACCAGAACCAAAAAGACGGTATTTACCACAGACACCAGTTTCCGGTAGCGGGCAACCAGGTTACACTAGATCAGATGGGTATCAAGGACCAGTTGGTAGTAAACCAGTCTTCACTCCTAAGGCACTAAAGTACAATGGAAAAGGAAATTGGGAGTCTTTCTTCATAAAATTCAGTAAGTTTGCAGATGCAGCAAATTGGGACCAGAACCAGCGAAAAGACCAGTTGTGCTGGTGTTTAGAGGATAAAGCTAGTGAATATTACACCAGTATCATATCCCGTAATGAAGACATACCCTACA
>MJUU01020040.1:44927-57872 GCA_002080025.1 Modiolus philippinarum
GATTTACCAGAGACCCTTCAAGTCCAGTTTTTGAGCGCACACCAAGGCCCGAACGAGAAACTTGAGGATTGGGCCGACAGGCTACTATCTCTCGCCACAAAAGCATTCCGGGATTTACCCGATGAGCATATATACACGCAAACCATATGGAGATTTTGCCAAGGTTGTTACGATAAAGAGGCAGGACAACAAGCAGCAATGGCTAGACCAAGGAGTATGGAGGAGGCCATCGACAAAATAAAATGGTACCAACATACAACAAAAGCCATATATGGTAGGCCAGTAAGACGGCGAAAATCTTTCTCCGACCCGGACCAAGAAGACGGAGAAAAATCAATGAGTGCGGTAACACCGGGCAATCAAGAGAGCAAATCTACAGGTGTACATAGCAAGCAAGAAAATGAAACACTGAGGGCTCTACAGAGTCAAATACAGATATTGGTCGATGGAAT
The DNA here is from genome assembly GCA_002080025.1 of Modiolus philippinarum. Lineage (NCBI taxonomy): Eukaryota > Metazoa > Mollusca > Bivalvia > Mytilida > Modiolidae > Modiolus > Modiolus philippinarum. Next base: position 45,380 of record MJUU01020040.1, read on the forward strand.
GAAGAATATGGAGTCGAAATTGTAAAAAGTCGAGGCAAAAACAAAAGGGAAAACCGGTCCTCCTTTGCCACCTCCCCCAGTTTTGTTTTAATTGCGACAAGCCGGGACATTTTGCCCGTAACTGCTTGAAACCAAAACGCCAACAGAATAATAGGCAACAAGACGGACAGCATGATACGGCGAAAAGAGCACCAGCCAAATCCAATGATTTAAACGAGGACAGGTCGCCCAAGAAGGCGTAAGGCCGACCCGCAGTCATGACGATCGCCTTTCAAGCAAACCAACCAATCAGACGATGAACCGGATACTGGGCAGTAACGACGATAACATCGAAGCGTGTGCAGACACGGATAAAACCATGACCATCGCCCAGCTTGGTTCTGCGGCAATGTTGAGACTGGATATCAAAGTCAACGAGTATGACATAAAAGTGGTAATTGACACCGAAGCTGAAGTCACGATCATCTCTGACACAGTTTACGAAGCATTAGATTTAAAGCCAAAGATAGTGAAGCACACTAACATGCATGGAGCTGGGCGGGAAATGAAAATGAACACTTTTGTCATTGGGCCAGTTAGTTTGACAGTTGGATCCCGAATATACCAGTCACACGTATATGTAGCCCTAATAGACGACGACATGCTCCTTGGGTTGGATTTTCTCCACAAGCACAAGGTTACCCTGGACTGTAACAGAAACGTATTCATTATCAACGACGAAGAACTATTTATGGATTACGGGAAATCCCGTAAGAATCCAAAAGTAGCACGAGTCTCTGTATCGAGCAAAACGGTGATTCCACCGAACTCAGCTGTACATGTGAATGGCGAACTTAGCAGTAAGCTATCCAATTACATAGTGGAACAAGATGAGGATTTACCAGTTATGGTACCTAGATGTTTGTATGCAGAGCAGGAAAAGCCTAGATTGTGTTTAGTGAACACCAGCGACAAGTACTACACCATCCGGAAGGGTACCGTGATCGGAACCACAGCTGAAACTGAGTCGATACAGATTGGGAATGACGAAGATATTAATACGGGGGTTACCCCGGTGGTGACGGACACAGATGGTGATCCTCAGCAACTACCACCACCTCTTGAAACTTTGTTAGGAAAACCTTCAGAGAAGTTGAGCGCTGGCGAGACGATCTTGCTGAGAAATTTTTTGAAGGACTACAAAGACGTCTTTGCGGCTAATGAGTTTGACTTTGGAAGTTTTACAGCCGTAGAACATGTCATAGACACCAGGACGGCTAGGCCAATCAAACAACGGATGCGGCGAACGCCAATGGTATTTGCACAGGAGGAAGAATCTCACCCGAAGAAAATGCTAGATGCGGGCATTGTTGAACCTTCAACCTCCGAATGGGCTTCCCCGCCCGTATTCATCAGGAAGAAAGATGGCAAAGTGCAGTGGTGCATCGATTACCGGAAACTGAATACGGTAACAAAGAAGGATGTCTACCCACTTCCACTGATTGAGGAGTTATTCTCGAAACTGGACGCCAATTGGGCATTTCACCAGATTAAAATTAAACAGTCTGACAAAGAAAAGACAGCCTTTGTGACAAAGTATGGGCTATACCAGTTTCGGCGCATGAGCTTTGGCTTATTCAATGCGCCCAGTACTTATGCCCGTGCTATGAACCTAGTTTTACGAGGTCTGACGTGGACTATAGTCTTGGCATTTCTAGACGACATCCTGGTGATGGGAAAAAGTTTTGGTGACCACATGTCTAACTTGAGGGCAGTCCTAGACCGTTTCAGACAATATGGTCTTAAATTGAAGCCGTCCAAGTGTGAACTGTTCCAAACAGAGGTTGAATTCCTGAGGCGGAAGATTAACAAGTCCGGAATGGCCATTGGAGATGAATATGTGGAAGCTGTTAAAAATTGGGATGTCCCGAAAACCACCAAACAAGTGGAAAGGTTCCTTAGATTTGCGAACTACCACAGGGTTTTCATTAAAGATTACGCCAAGAGGGCGACACCACTTCAGAGATTAACCGGTAAGAGACCGTATATATGGGAAGACGAGCATCAGCAGGCTTTTGAAGACCTAAAGTTAGCCTTGACAACTACTCCAGTGCTAGCTTTGCCTAATGCGACAGACCTATCTATCCTGGATACAGTCGCCTCCGATTACGCTATTGGGGCAGATTTGATACAGGTACAGGAGGGTCAGGAACGGGTAATTGCATACGGTAGCTTCAGCTTAGCACCCGAACAACAGAGGTATTGTACCACCAGGAAGGAACTTCTTGCGATCGTGAGGTTCACTAGACAGTTCCAACACTACCTGCTTGGACGGGAGCGGTTCATCGTGAGGACGGACCATAGTAGTCTGACGTGGCTACTTAACATCAAAAACCCGCAAGGCCAACTAGCTCGTTGGTTGGAGATTTTGAGCCAATTCAACATGGATGTTCAACATCGACAAGGGAAGAAACACATAAATGCGGATGCATTATCCAGATTGCCAGTAGATAAACCATTTAGTGAGATGAGACCAGAGATGAACCTTGCCGAACTCCCTTGCGGTGGGTGCAACTATTGCACCAAAGCACACCGTAACTGGGCCAGATTCACGCAAGAAGTAGACGATGTAGTTCCTCTGGGCAATGTAACCCGGTATAGAAACGACAACGATACAGAGTTGCAGAGGGAAGAAGTCTATGCAGCGATGTCATTACTGTTCGATGACAATCCTGGGGAATTGTCACAACCTGAAGATATGGAGAACCAGTTAGGACATCAGAAGATAATTGTAGCTTATTCAGCAGATGAGATGTCAATCCATGTGGATCTAGATCCGCCTCCACAGGTGTATGCAGTAACTAGAACTGGATCTGATGGGTTTGCAGGTGAAGACTATTCAGCAGAAGAGCTGAAACAGGCTCAGGAAGACGATCCTGATTTGGAATTGGTGCTTATGTTCCTCAGGACGGGTGAACCTCCCGAAGAGAACAAATTGTTTTTAAGCAGCAAAGCGGCCAAAAAGTTCTGGATCAACAGGGATATGTTTTTCCTGGACGATGATGGAGTATTGAGGAATAGACCAAAGAATCAGGGAGACAGTAGATTGGTTGTTCCCAAGGCTATGACTGATGAAGTACTTTCATTGTGTCACGATCTACCGTCGGTCGGACACCAGGGGATGTCCCGAACTTATTTAAAAGTGAAGCAGAAATATTACTGGTACCTGATGATCCAAGCTACAACAGACTATGTGAAATCCTGCAGTACCTGCAACAAGCACAAGAAGCCAACCAGGAAGGCGAAGTGTCCCATGACGAATTACCATGCCGGAGTGCCGATGGAGAGAGTTCATCTCGATTTTTTGGGCCCCTTGCCCGAACCATCAGCAGGAAACAGCAACATACTGGTAATGGTTGACCAATTCACCAAGTGGATGGAATGCATCCCATTACCTTCCCAGATAGCTGAAGTAACAGCCAGGGCAGATGTTAATGAGTTTTTTGCACGCTTTGGTTTTCCATTCAACATCTTCACAGATCAGGGAAGAAACTTCGAAAGCCAACTGTTCAAATCAATCTGCGACATACTACAAATCCACAAGAGTCGGACTACACCATACCGCCCATCTGCCAAAGGACAAGTCGAAAGATTTAACCGAACCCTGATGGATGCAGTCCGATGTTCGTGGACAGGTCACAAGATAATTGGGACGAAAACTTACCCCAGTTGGCGGGAGCCATTAGATCTTCAGTGAACAGAAGTACGGGTTTTACCCCGAACAAACTGATGCTTGGCAGAGAAGTCCATGTTCCAGCAGACTTGGTATTTCCACCCCCTGATGGAAAACCAGCAGGCGAAGACACGGAAGACTACGTACAGAGATTACAAGAATCCATCAGACTATCGCACGATGTAGCCAGAGAAGTCTTGAAAACGAACAAGTTTTATATGAAGAGGGACTATGATGTAAAGATATTACAGAAAGAGTTACAGCCTGGAGATTAAGTATACGTTTTGGACACGGCGAAGGTTAAGGGCCGTGCGAAGAAACTGGACCCACCTTGGAAGGGCCCAGGCATTGTTCTAGAGAAGTTGTCGTCGTATGTATACAACGTTATATTGAAGACCATGGCCTTCACGACGAATCACGACAGGCTTAAGAAATGTACATCAAAAGAGATCCCACCTTGGTTAGTAAGATGTCAACGACGCATCCGGGACGGAAAAGATGTAACGGCCACTGGAGCCAATGAGCTGCTTTGTATTTGCCAAAAACCGGATGACGGTTCTTTGATGATCCAATGCGACACTTGCGAAGACTGGTTCCACGGTGTGTGCGTTAGTATAACGCAAGAAGTTGCGGATACGCTTGGGACGTATATATATCCCAGGTGTCAATCTATTTAGATGTATAGTAATTGCGTCTCTCCCTATTTCTTGGAGGAGACGGACTAACAGAAGATAGGACAGTATATGATGGACAGTAAATTGTACAGCTGTATATAATATTGCAGGGAGCAATATTTTTTGCATGAGATAATTAAGAGTAGATAATTAGTTGCATGTTGGATTAGGAAACGGAACGTTTCGGTGGGGAAATTGTATATGTACAGAGATCTGGAGGTACCAGAAAAATTTTGTTTACCAACTTACAGGGAAGAAGATGTAAATGTTTTTAGAAGATATCCCTGGTTTCCCTGTAATCGGACAGATGCGTCAAAGTATGACGTAGCAGGGAAACGATGAAGGTTATGTATTTAACTCGTATATTCGAGTGATGAACCAGCAAATGTAAATATGATTAAAACAGGATAATGGAATGGTTCAGCTGTTTTACTCGTATATTCGAGAACTCAACAGGATATGGTTGTTTGGTAATGGCAATGGTTGTGGTACAACGACATGTATGGTTCTGGTACGGGTGTACCCCCGGTTTTCAAAAGGACGGGGGGGGGGTTGTGGTGATGTTAGTATGGTACGTGCTGGTGTATGGTTGTCCCGTAGAGTGTTGTGTAACTGGAACTGGTAGTTGGACGGACTGGTATTCAGAAAGCGGAGTGATATGTGGAAACCATTACGGAAATAGTGCCAGATTTCCCGCGGTTCTTGTGATAGACGAAGGAAACCAAGTTGTGTGTGGACAAGTTGTAACCACTTGGACATTACGGAACATTTAGTGCAAATACAGGTAAGACCCACTTATATTTGTACAACAGTGGTTTTGTTATTAAAATAAGATCTAATAACATATGGATCACAAAAAGGTACCTCAATTTATATTATCGCGGTTCACAGCCTCAATAACTTAATCAGGTCACCAGCTAACAGTTTAAAAATTGTGATCAAGAGGTTAGTCCTTCGTAAGATCAATATCTTCGAAATAAACTAGTTCTTTTTATAGGAAGATTGTACCTTCCTGGTTTTTTCCTACTCTTTCAATTCTTTAATATAATTCATTGTATAACTACGAAGACAATGAAGTCCACTTAAAATTTTTTGGATTTGCACGTTTTAATTTATTCTAATTGTGTTTTTTTTTGGACTAGTAGAATATCCCGCGAAAACTTCCCAAATTATTGAATGTATGAATTAAATTTTACTGTACAACCGTTATAATCAGTCAGTAAGCTTCCAAAATTTTTAGTTTGGTTCCATCTTGGTAAATTTCTTCAAAAGTTTGGTTCCATCTTGGTAAATTTCTTCAAAAGTTTGGTTCCACCTTGGTAAATTTCTTCAAAAGTTTGGTTCCATCTTGGTAAAGTTCTTCAAAAGTTTGGTTCCACCTTGGTAAATTTCTTCAAAAGTTTGGTTCCATCTTGGTAAAGTTCTTCAAAAGTCTGGTTCCATCTTGGTAAATTTCTTCAAAAGTTTGGTTCCACCTTGGTAAATTTCTTCAAAAGTTTGGTTCAATCTTGGTAAAGTTCTTCAAAAGTTTGGTTCCATCTTGGTAAATTTCTTCAAAAGTTTGGTTCCATCTTGGTAAATTTCTTCAAAATATCAATAAACAATGACAGGATATGGAGTAAATTTCTATTTTTCTATTTTCTAAATTTCTACAATTTTCTACAAATGCAGGGTAGAAGCAAGCAAAGAAACGTTTTTATTGTTGTTCTTCATCTTAAAGTCACAACAGAAAAAATGTCTACATTTTAATGTCGCCTGAGGGTCTTCAACCAGAGGTGAACAGTAACAATAATGACTGTTTTATATTTTAGCAGCCATGGATAATAGTAAAAAAATCTCTTTTCGGATAAAAGATTTTTAGATTTTTTACGGCAAATTTCCCGAAGCTCTACTTACCTTTTGGATTCTAAATATCAACCATTTTATAAGAATTTGTTTCCGTTAAAAAGAACAATTACACTCATTAGATTTCAAAATATTTGATTCCAATTTCGTTCAATTTCCTGAAATTCTGAACGACCATTTTTTTATTTTATTTTATTTTTTTTTTTTTGAATTCTTAGAAATTATTCATTTGAATTTGCTTCAGTGAGAACAGCCATTTCATGTTATTAAATACGACAATGTTTTATTTCATTGTGTGGTGATTTCCTTAAACTCTCATAGACCATTTTTGTCACCTGCCGCACCGCGACGGGCGGACCTAGTTATGGTCTTATGGTAAATGTTGTATATCAATACACTACAAACACAATTAAAGTCTGAAACGGGCACTTGACCAGTCTCATCTTGCCTGAAAATTACTCAACTAGTCTAGACCAAAGTCCTATTGAGTCTGAAACTTACTGAACCGGTCTCAACCTGTTTCGACCAGTCTGATTTAGTACTGAAATAGTCTCGACCAGTCTGAACCTGAACTGAAAAGTCTCGACCTGTCTTGACCAGTCTGATTTACTACTGAATGAATCTCGACATGTTTGGACCTGTATGACCAGTGTGAATTAGTTTTAAAGGGTATTGACCTGTGTTAAAAAGTAGAAAAAAGAATTTAACAAATGTTCAGTATTCTCAATCAATTGATAACTGTAAAAATAAGAAACGCTTAAGTGTTTTTCTAACTTCATTCTGCTGAATAAACTGAACCTTAAGACATGTTAAAACATACTTACAAAAAGATCCAAGGTCTGTTTTTTTAAATACAGAAATCCTTAATTATTGCATTTAGAAATATGTCAATGAAATAAAAATAATGTTTTATTTATTCAAAAATTAATATCAAATATAATCTCTTGTTTGAGTCAAACCCAAATCTCTGCATATAATTGTTATCTTAAATAAATAAGATAATAATATATGAATCAATATAATATGCACAAATTTGATTATTTGTGTAGATAATATTTTATTTCAAACATTTATCTCTTATATTTTTTATAAGTTGTTTATTATTGCCAATTGCAAACTGGGTTGATTTTCATCATCAGTTACACCTTCATTTAATATGGCAAATATTGTGACATGGTCTCAGGTAAATTATGTGTGTTTTATTGTTAACATCTGTGTATATTACTTTTGTTGGGCAAAGGATGACAGTGATTGTAAGAGCACTTTGCCAGTTTAATTAATGTTTGTTGACAATCCCGCTCCCATGACAAGTAAAGACATGAATGTAGCGTTGCTCGACAATTTGGCACAGAACACCAATTAATTTTCCATAGGCTCAAATAGTAACATTTTGAGTTATTCCACCCATTTCTATATTTCGTTGGTACATGTGTTACCCCTCAAAACGAGCGAAATTGAGTGGGGTACCTTCCATTAAATTTTCGGGGTGGCATGTCAAATTTTCATACAGATCTTTATTCCATTAGCTTGAAAATCTACATGATTTTTTGCAGCACGTCCTTATTTCCCAAAACACCAATTATTATTTCCATTCGTTCAGTTTTCAGTAAATAATACACCTTCCAAGCATGCGAAGTGGTTGACCGAATTAAGCACTATTTTTGTGTGTGTCAGTTCAAAGGTCAATTAGTGATCTGGGTCCAATAAGTAAAGAATTCCGCTCAACCCGGTGCTAGGGGCCGTCTTGAGGTACTATGAGGTATGGGGAAAGCTCATTGTTGAAGGCCTTATGGTGACTTAAAGATGAAGAACAACAATAAAAGCGTTGTTCCTTTGCTTTTTACCATATATTTGTAGAGACTGTGTCTAATGTGCATTTACTCCATATCCTTTCATTTACCATGTACCTTTTGTATCACATCTGTGAATATATCAAGTTCATGTACCTTAAATGGCAATTTTCGGGAATCACATGTTTCATAACTTGAGTAGTGGTTCACACATTGAATTTGAAAGGGAACTGATGTTTTATAATTACATTGATAACAAATTTTCATTTTAAAAATAACAACCCCTTGGAAATAAGAAAAAAGAGGCTCCCAGGAGCCTGTATCGCTCATCTGGCTTTCAGTTGCCACAATCAAGCTTACATTGTAAGTTATACAGTTGAACTTCTGTCTCTCAAACTTTGGTAGCTCCAACACAACAAATATTTTGAACTGTATTTTAAATCTGATCATGTTTTACTCTATTTCTTTGTTGGGCTTTTTTGACAAAAACGTTCTTGCTAAAGAAGACTTTAGACACAAGTTTTGAAGTTGAGACATCATTTTGTAAATGGCGGTCAACAACAATTTTTAAAACAATATTTTAACGCCTTTGTTTTGGTGGCGATTTTTAAAATGGCGGTCAACAATTTTTAATATCGGTTTTTAATTTGTGACATCATTACCTATTTGGAAACCAAATTTCATTGAAATCGAACAATGTTGATTTTTCCAAACTTTTATGGCGGCAATTTTGAAAATGGCAGTGAACGAACAATTTTCAACACCAGTTTTGAAGTCACAACATCAATATCCAATTGGAGACCAAATTTCATAAAAACCGCACAATGTTGAATTTCCCCGCCTTTTTCCGGCCATTTTGAAAATGGCACTCAACGAACAATTTTCAAATCCCGTTTTGAAGTTGCAACATCAATATCTATTTGGAAACCAAATTTCATAGAAATCCGACAATGTTGAATTGTCCCGTCTTTTTGGCGGCCATTTTGAAAATGGTAGTCAACGAACAATTTTTAACGTCGGTTTTGAAGTTGTGACATCATTACCTATTTGGAAACCAAATTTCATTGAAATCCGACAATGTTGAATTTTCCCGCCTTTTTTGGCGGCCATTTTGAAAATGGCAGTCATTGAACACTTGTCAACTACCGTTTTGAAGTCGAAACATAAATATCTATTTGGAAACCAAATTTCATCGAAATCGAATAATGTTGAATTTTCCCGCCCTTTTTTGACGGCCATTTTGAAAATGGCGGTCAACCAACAATTTTCAACACCAATTTTGAAGTGGCAACAGCTTGGCAAACATTTCATCAATTTACAATTAACCTTCATCTTCTACAGTTTTGGAAATAAAAGACGAAAAATATGAAAATTTTGAAAATTCTGTGAATAACTCCTACAAGGGTTTTGGATTTTCTTCAAAATCTAAGGGTGGGTAGATCTAGACCTTTTACACTTTACACTTGACCTCTATCTGTTACACTTTTCGAAATAAAAAAATGCAAAAATTTTGAAAATTTTACGGAAAAAGGGCTATAACTCCGAGACGGGTTTTCAGATTTTCTTCAAAATTGCACGGTTGGTAGATCTCGTCATGCTTATAATTTTAATCACATGTCAGATTTTTGACATCTGTAACGGTTTTCGAGTTATTGGCCAAAATCTGCAATTTACCCCTATGTTCTATTTTTTGCAATGGCCGGCCATGTTATTTGACCAGCAGACTAACCGAACACAATTTTGAAACTGCATACCCTGGTGATGATTCAGGCCAAGTTTGGTTACAATTGGCTCAGCAGTTTCAGAGGAGAAGATTTTTGAAATTATTGACGGACGGACTCAAAGTGATGGCAAAAGCTCACATGGCCTTTTAGGCCAGGTGAGCTAAAAAAGATAATAAAAATCCAAACAAAATTTTTAAAAGGTCAAATCATATTCTTTCGATCTCTTGTAAGTGTTACATGACAAGTAATTTTTCTTTCTTTCTATTTTGGTCTTTCTCTATTTGTATGTTTACTGTGTTTGCACTGATAAATGTAGTATAAAACTCTTGCTATACAGTATATTATTTTTCTGTTCCTATTATGGTAATGGTAGCTGATATTGTGAATGTAGGACTTTTGATACTTTATATATAACAATAATGAAAGCATTTGACGAACATTTTGCAATCAACGCATGAAGGGTTGATATAGAAATAAATTTTTAACCACTATATAGATTCACTAATTCAAAGCATATATGAGATTTCCCAGACTATTTCATTACAACTTTAGATCAGTCGAGTCGGGTCAAGATTCTCTAAATACGATATCAGACTGGTCAACACAGGTCGAGACTTTCCAATACAGGTTCAGTTTGGTTGAGACAGGTCGAGACTCTTTCAGCACAGGTCCAGACTAGTCGAGACAGGTCGACAATTTTTCAGTACAGATTCAAACTAGTCGAGACTAGTTCAGTAAATTTCAGACTGAATCAGACTTTATTCGAAACAACATTAGCTATTTTCAGACAAGTTAAGACTGGTCGAGTACTTTATAGTACAAAAAGTGGCCGTTTCAGACTTTTATAGTGATATCAATACAAAAATATAAATGTTCATAGTTAAATGAGTCCGTCCATCTGATCGTCTGTCTGTATGTCACAGTTCTTGTGGACGCGATTCCTCAAAATCGACTACTCCGATTTCATTCTCATTCTTCGAAATTTTGATTTGTCAGAGTTTGTAAGAGACTGAATATTTCAACGTTGTTATGCATTGACAAATCTTGTGGACGCAACTCCTCAGAAACAGCTGCTCGGATTATGTTCAAATATTACAGGATCGTTAGACCGCATTTGTACGAGATCAAATCACATCGTCATAATGGTATGCCAAAATTGCAGGAGACTTTAAACTTTCGACCTTGTTAAAAAAAAATCGTAAGGACGCAACTTATCAGAAACCCCCTACTCATATTTCTTTCAAATTCACAAAATTGTTAATCATCATATGTGCACGATCATAATTATTTACTTGAGTAATATCATGCTGACACTTTTTGAATGATTGACATGAAAAGTGTCTGAAATTAAAAGCAGAATATAAAGCTTTAAAATTTAATAACAGGAAATAGCTGCAAGTTTTTCAAGCAGTAATATTCCTTTAAGTACAAATAGAACTTGTACTTTACATTAAACAGTTCTGAGCATTGATATCACTTTTTTTGGATGTAATGAAAAGTGAAGTTATTTAAAAGGGAGATCATAAAACCAAAGAAGTAGTCCGTGGGCTGGAAACACTTTCCGTGCACAACCCCTCCCCCCCCAACTTCCAAACCAGACCGATTTTTTTCAGTCCTTCTATGTCCCCTCTTCAAAATAAAACATGTTAACACGAACATAACCTGCACGCATAGACAGTATAGGGCCACTTTTATAGTACACCATCAGAAATTCTTGTATTTACGTTTTAACGTAAGTTTCATCTTTTAAGATGCATAATTTTTTAACGATTAGTAATATGTACTAAGATTTGGTACCAAATTAAAGTTGTATTAATATTCTTTACAATGAACACAAGTTTGGGCACTTTACGCCATTTTTATGATCTGGGGATGCAAAAAATGTACCCCTTACCCTGCAAAAAATTGCGAAAATGACAATTTTAGGCTGTCAATTCCTTTCAGATAAACAACCCTCGTCATTTGATCTAGTTTTTATGCCTAACTTATCAAGTGTGATACAATGTTGGAAAATAAAACCATTAAAGTCCATAAAATTTTGATTTTCGGTGTAAAATTTTAGAAAAATGGAAATTTTCGGAATTTTAGATTTTTTCACAATTTCGACTTTATGACTTTAGGATCGTAAAATCTGAATATATATTTGATAATGGCCCGTTTAATAATGATTTATGATATATTATCAAGAAATTGTACGCACAAATTTGAGTTTCAGACATAAATTAGGTTCAGAAATGTCAAAATTAGCACCCCTCCCCCTCAAAGTTGGGGGAAAATTTGAAATATTCAGGCTCTTAATGATAAAAAGATAATGTTTAATGGGAATTCTAGTGTTTATTTCACTTAAGCTGACATGCAGAAGATCATTCAAGTAGATTTAAACTTTTTAAGAGGTCTGTTTTCGACTCTTCTGCATGAAATTCTATGCAAAATGGGAATTTTCCGTTTTTCAGAATTTCTGCTGTTTTGACTTTGAGATGCAAATACTTCATGAAATTGATATGTAACTTGACAATGTTGATTTAATATCGTTTCATTATATGTTAGCAATTACAAAGTATGCTTTTAAACATTTTAGACTAACTACAGTCTCATAAATTACAAACATATTACCCCTTACCACACATATTCAACACAATTTATTCCATTTTATTCAGCTTAAAAAGCTTGAAAATCTTAAACCTTGTATAAAGGTCCAATGACATATCATTTTCAAACACCAAAATACACAAAGACTGACTTATATCA
>MJUU01020040.1:64035-77618 GCA_002080025.1 Modiolus philippinarum
TGTATTATATAATAACCTCATTATAAATTCCGACCGTAGGGAGGAGTTTATAATGGGGTAAATATAAGATTTAATGTATGGTTCAACTAGTGAAAATCTCTTAACCCTGTGTCACTTATCTAAACACAAACTGTAAATTCTGTCATCACACATTGACAAATACCGGACTATCATCAGTAATTTTAACAATGCTGATAAAAATAGTATCAGGTGATTCTAATAAAATGCCATTCATTTACACAGTTTATTACAAAAACTTAAGTAAATTCTAAACGCAATCAGAATTTTTTTTGCTCAATTGTTGAATATACGTACTGTCTAATAATAACTTTTATTTTTCAATACAATGATTTCATTCAGACATGCTGCCTGTGTTAATTGTCGAAACTTCGGTATTTTTGTTAGTTATACTATTTTCTAGTACAACAAGGACCCAATAAAACCATGGGTGAGAACAGGTGTACCGTTAAAGTAAGCACCCCTGGTTCTTATAAGACACCCGCCGTGCTGAACATGTGAAACTCCGGTAGTAAAGTCAAATCCGATAGAGGAAAAACAAACTTTAGTTGTAGATGGAAAAATCTGTTGTCAGCTGGGAAACAGATATCCAATAGCAATCCACAAGATCGTGGTGTCGACCATAAAACTTGACTCTAAGTTTTTGAAAACGTTCCCTTGCTTAAGTAGTCAATTTGTAAACAACTGAGCTCTTTCAAGGAAGTCACTGTAACGACTACAAGCCCTTGAGTAGCTAATGAGTCGTGAGATGTAAATTAAATATGCTGGTGCTTTGGAATGTTGCTACAAAGAAAAGTTGACTATTGGAAAAGTGAAGTTATCGCTTTTGTCATATAGTCAAGTTTGTAATGTACCTCTGTTGTCAATTAATCTTTTTGGTTTTAACTATTAAATAATTTTGTTTTTACCACAAGATGTAGTAAATTCAGGATCCAAAAAAAGTACCTTACTTCATAACAATTGGCAGAGTCAAAACCGTTAGGTCAGAGCCCTTGAAATTCCTTCACATTCACAAAGTATGTTTACCAACTATCAATGTAAAATGCGATTGAAGATGTATTTCCCTCGTACATAAAATGTCGATTTTACTAGATATATAATAAGTTTGTTTAATTTGGCAGGCGGTACCTTGGAAATTTTTTTTGCTACCAGATCTTTCATCAGTTTAATATAATAAAATAAATGATCATATAGATTGGTATTAATTCTTCATGTACCTTATTTTTGATTGGTAAATTAAAGTGTGTGAAACTCTTACATTCAGTCTGTAAATGTGCCATAAGCTTTTGGTATTTTATTCCTGTTTCAGCTTTCATCAATTTCTTCTAAATGTCGATGACTGTTTCAAATCGTAGCATAGAATCGTAGCATAGAATTTTATATTTTAGCAAACCTTTCTAGCGTAAAGTAACTCTGCAAATTAGGTATCCAAAAGCATGAGTCCTATTTTAGAAGAAATCCTGAATCTCTGGAAGAGCAGTGTTTTTATTCTACATAGCAACCATACTTGAAGAATTCACTTCAGTTTCAATTTACATTTTTACCAATTGGATTTCAAACTTTGATTCAGATTTTGTAAATTTCTTGACATTCTCAAAGACCCTTATTTTTCGGAAATTCAGTCAAAGGACTTCAAAATATTTTTCAAGTGTGGTACATTTTCTGAAATTCTCAATAACCAAATATTTTTGGAATCGTTCTAAGATACAATAGATTTGAAATTGTTTTAGTTGCAACAACTATATATTTTCTGTTTTTGGATAGGGGCCACTCTATTCTCAGTCATCGCTAAAGCTTGCCCCAATATTTTAGAGTTTACAATATATATCTTTTAATGTGTGGAAAATAACTGTTTTACTATCAATTTATTTATTGAATTTCAAATTAAGGGCCCTTGGGTAGCAAAGTATGCGTACAAGCACGAACTCATTTAAAAGCGTTACTTGACTTACCTTCTCAACAATCATCAAAATTTCTAATAACTGTAAGTCGAAATGACAACGATACTGTTTGGGGGTATGACGTGATAGCTTGCAAATTAAACCATATCAGACAAGGTTTTCCAGAAGATCACCATATCTGTCAAGGTTTTCCAGATCAAAAATCCGATCATATAAGTCATGGATACCAATATATAAAAAGGTTTGTTCATTGTTACGCAGTTGGAAAGAGATAACGACGGAACATATATCTTTGAAATTTTTCAGTTCAACAAAATTGACTTACATATATTGACTCATAACTCCATACAGTTTTTTTCAATTCAAAACATCGTTAACAAATATGCTTTTGGAGTCCACAGTCTATTCTGATCATGCAAACTATGAATCATAATGAAATTATATTAAGAAAAGGGTATATTTGGTATATGGTATATGCTTGGTATATGCTATCATATGTTAGCAGTGTCAAAAGATGAGACCTGCTGCCGACTGGGTGAGCGCTTTCAAGAACACATAGAAAGTGAAAAAGGAAGAGGACGACACAGTGGTAGCCAATAAGATTTGTTTTGAGAGTGGAGAGGAAACGGAAGAGTATTCTGAGACCGAACGTAATCTTCCGGATTCTCCGTTGAACGAAATAAATTTGGCCCTGTCTGAGGAGGAAAAAGTTCAACTGGAAAAACTTGAATTTCAAGATAGCCACAAAAGGCGCTCATTCTCTGAAGATGAAGCTAAAGCCTTAGTCAGGCCTTGTGAAGAAAACCTGAAATCAAGTCAAGTACTAAAAGTTCATATTATGATGAAGCTACAAGAAACGGAAGAAGGCAGGTTGCTAATATTAAAGATCAAAGAAAGGAACACCGAGAAAGATTTCTGGAAGATCATCGTTTTGATCTACACTGATGAGACAGAGTGCATGCAGGAGGAAGAGGAAGTCGGATAGAGAGTGAGCTGAACGTGGATAATGTAGACTTATAAATGGGTTAGGGCTTTTTAGGGCTGACATTTTGTGTGTTTTTAGGGCTGACATTTTGTGTGTTTTTCAGATAGTGTGTTTATCCTTCCTCTAGCAATCAAAGTTCCGGTACTCAGCCTTCTGAAAGATGAGTTACGGTTTAATGTCCAGTACTGGAACTTAGATAATGTCGGATATTTTTTATGCCCCCGCGTCGATAAGTCGGGTGCATATTGTTTTACCCTCGTCCGTCCGTGCGTCCGTCCGTCTTCCGTCCGTCCGAGGGGGTACATAGTTTGTCCACGCAACTCCTCCTACAGTATTTATGCTAGAAAGTTTTTATTTTGCAGATCATTTGTACATATATTGAAGATGTGCATGTGATAAGAATTTTGATTTTGGTGCATTTTTGTCAAAAATACACATTGTTGAACTTAGTCATTTTTGGTGATTTTTCATAGAGGGTACATAGTTTGTCCGCGCAACTCCTCCTACAGTTTTAATGCTAGGAAGTTTTTATTTTGCAGATCTTTTGTACCTATATTGAAGATGTGCATGTGGTCAGGATTTTGATTTTGGTGCATTTTTGTCAAAAATATACATTGTTGAACTTAGTCATTTTTGGGGTAATTTTATAATAAAGTGTACATAAATCGTCCGCGCAACTCCTCCTACAGTTTTGATAGTAGGAAATTTTAATTTGCAGATCATTTGATCCTATATTGAAGATGTGCATATGGTCAGGATTTTGATTTTGGTGCATTTTTGTAAAAAATATACATTGTTGAACTTAGTCATTTTTGGGGTGATTTTGTAATAGAGGGTACATAGTTTGTCCGCGCAACTCCTCCTACAGTTTTGATGATAGGAAGTTTTTATTTTGCAGATCTTTTGTACCTATATTGAAGATGTGCATGTGGTAAGGATTTTGATTTTGGTGCATTTTCGTTAAAAATATACATTGTTGAACTTAGTCATTTTTGGGCTGATTTTGTAGTAGAGGATACATAGTTTGTCCACGCAACTTCTCCTACAGTTTTGATGGTAGGAAGTTTTAATTTTGCAGATCATTTGTACCTATATTGAAAATGTGCATGTGGGAATGATTTTGATTTTGATTTTGATTTTGTTGCATTTTTGGAAAAAAATCACATTGTTGAACTTAGTCATTTATTGGATGAATTATTAATAAAGGCAACACAGATTGTCCGAACAACTCCTCCTAGAGCTTGGATGCTAGGAAGCTTTTATTTTGCAGTTCATTTGTACCTGTATTGAAGATGTGCATGTGGTATGTATTTTGATTTCGGTTCAGTTTTTTTTCAAAAATATGCATTGCTCAACTTATAATTTTTTGGTGATTTAGTAATAAAGGGTACATACCGGTAGTTAATCTGTGCAACCTAGAAAACATGTGTTTGCCGGAGGCATCATATGTGTCTTAAAGACACAAATATTACTAGAAAATCCCAGTTTGATTCCAACTTGCGCGGGGGCATGTCATCCTCTAGTTTATATACTTGTTTTTTATTTTGGAAAGGGCAAGGGAAGTGGTAAAATTGTAATATAGCTTAGGCTGACTTGACAGTTTCCAGTTTGTGTGTTTATTCCTTCCCTGGCAATCCAAGTTCCAGTGCTCAGCCTTCTGAGTACTGAAACTTGGATAATATTTGATAGTATTTATTTATATCTGTTTTTATGATGATTTTTATTTTTAGTTTTTTTTTATTTTCCTTGGTTGCGATCTTTATTCATGTTTTTTGTTTATTCCGCATGCAAATAGATAATTTGCATTGATACTGGTTTGTTACTTTTTCTTCTCGAATAGCACGGAAAGCAGTTTGCACACATAAAACGAAGACACAATACACAAAGGGATACTAGCATGTAAAAATCACTAAAAAGGTCGGTACAATCTCAGACGGAGAGTGCATCGATCATTCTTATGACAAGGATTAATCACAAAACAAATAGAACATAACGTAAACAACATTCGTAATCAGATGTGAAGCAATATTGGTGTTAAATTGAAATTTGCACACTTAACTTAAATGATCAATAAAGAATCATTACAAGTAAAAAACAAATTAACTATTTCAAAAACAATGCACAAGTAAAAGCATATGTCTAACTAAATCACCTGAAAGTGAAAAGTAGTCTTGACTTTCGTTTGAAGAATGAAGTATTCCAACTATGCAAGGTTTTTGCTCTGCTATTCCTAGCTGGCCTTTTTTTTTGTTTTGGTAAAATAGCCAGTAGCTTCAAAAAAAAATCTCATGTAACATCATTTGAAAGTCTCTATATCACTTAGCACAAATTTTATGATAACTGAACTCATTGCCATCATAATAGAAAAAGAGGTGCCAAAATCATGCACTGAGAACACTGCAATATAGTTAAATGGAAAAGTGAAAATCCATCGAACCAAAATCTTCATTCAGGCAATGCTTCAATGCTTCTGGAAATTCCAAATTAGAAGCAAACACCGAAAATCTGTATGGATATTCTAAGGGATTGAGCGCATATTGAGCTAAATCAGACATATAGATTCAATGGATCAATGAATTAGTAACAACTGCAATACTATATATCTAAAGTCTGGAGCTTTTAAAAGTTTGGAAAATCCAAATATAAGTTAGCGGCGCGCATTTGTGGTATATTTTGTAGCGCGACGGTAACCCTAACCCCTAACTCTAACCCTAACCCTAACCCTAAACGAAATTACTGTCTCAAAATTTTATATTTTCAAGGGTTTGTTCAGTTACTGTTGCAATCGTTACTACAGAAATTTTACGGTCGTCACCATGATTTGACAGACCGTTACAATGTTTCTAGTTCACAAATGAGAACAGATATCTTTGGTTAGATCCAGAGTTTGTTACCGGACTGACTAACACCGACTGTGACAAAACTGTACTTTTCACCGGCAGTGTGACGGTTGCCATGCGTGGAGCAGATCATGCTTACCCTTCCGGAGCACATTATGATACCTCAATTTTATAGGGGTGAACACTGCTAGTGTTTTAGTTGTATGGCATTCTTGTTCATTTTTGTTTATTTGTTTTGTCTTTGTCATACTGCATCAATTCGTGTTGGATGTGATTTTGGATTTAGGATTTTAAAATTCCTTCTTTCCTCGTTGTTGCTTCGGTGTTCGTTTGCCGATGTATTTCATTTTTTTTCTGAAATCACTGAATAAAAATTCACACTTCACAGGAATGATGTACTAAAGGTCCTTAACAAAGATTGCCCATTTTGTTCCAATCGGACAAAAACATGGCTACCAGTGCGGGACATAGTTTCAGATTAGCTTTATGTTAAAATCACATTTTCATCTGTTCCTCTGAATCACAAAGTCAAGATAACCGTAAACAAATACAATGACCAAAAGCTACAATCAGATGCCACAATCCACAGGGAACCACACTAGAAAAAACACATAATAGACTAGAGACAAGCGTAAATAAGACGCTCAAATCAAAGCATGGCGATAGGGTCTGTAAATCTCGTCATGTGACTAACGAGAATCTACGATAAACAGGCAATTTGAAAACGTTTCCCGCCAAAACATGACGTCAAAGGATTGTGACGCTCAAATTTTTGTTTGAGACGTCAAATATCTTTGCTTAAAATGTAACTTCCGGGTACAATTTTTGATCCCGGAAGTGCCAAAATAGTACGAGACTTACAGGCCCTATTCCCTCTTTAAAAAAAAAGATTGGCAGAGATTGCAGTCATAAACCTCCGTTTCTCAAAATATGTACTTCCATTTTATCTATTTTCAAATTAAAGAGACTCTCAAAAAAGTGTCTGATGTACATAATTAGAAGTATTTGATTTATAGTACAACTTGTAGTAATATCAAGAATATTTCAAAATGAAGAAATATAAGGTTTACTGTGCGGCTATTTTGTATGGTGAGAACCTATCCAATTACTGTTTTGGGCCGGACCATCTTACCAAAATTGTAATTAAGTTGGGTTCTAATTGTACTTGTAGGTTCTGAGATCTTTGAATGTATTCTCAATTTTTATAACTATGTTTTCCACTGGCGTCCATCTAGTGTGAGGTACGGACCTAGTGGATACTTTTTTCAATGGGACCAACAAAGGACCATTGTGACTGAATTTGGTTCTAATTGGATTAGGAGTTTACGAGATCTTTGAATGTGTATTATATAGAGTTCAAATTTAAAAACTATTTTCCCCATTGACAGCCATCTTGGATGAGGTAAGGAAATGTCGGGTACATTTTTTGAAGGGACAACCCAAAGACTGTTATGACCAAGTTTAGTTCCCCATTGGCCAAGTGGTTTCATTGGAGGAAAATATTTTCGAAAGAAAAGTATACGACGGACGAAAGGACTTCAAAGTGACGGCTTAAGGTCACCCTTGCTATAGCCATGTGAGCTCAGAAAGGATATTTACTAATATAATGGTATTCCTCTCTTACAGTATTTTTAAAGGACAAAAAAGATGCTAGGAAGAATTTCAAAATTCACACATTTAGCATTAATTTCAAAAATCCAATCATAAAATTCAACGCCAAAAGAACCACGACCTCGAAGTCACAGCATCTGTTTGGCACAAAAACAATGCAGTTCATGTTATGATCTATCATTAAACATATTTTCATCAGGATATCTCCTTCTGATATTTTTGAACATAATAAGGAGATGCATATAAATTGATTAATAAAGTAACAAGAGTATGACATACAATATTTCAGCTACATTAGAACAAAACAAGTTGATCAGTGAAAAAAAAAATAACGAGGAGACAAATGTGTCAACTGCAAGTGCCGGTACAAGGTCCGGCTGTCTCGAGTTCCTATCGTTGTTTACGTTTGTCTTTTGTCTTATTTTCCCGTGTAGTTCCTTAGCGGATTGTAACATATAGTTATAATTTTAAGCCATTTCAGATGTTTCCTGTTGTCCCTTATATTTCATTTGTTGTCATATGCAGAATTCAAATTCACAGTCACTTCGGTATTTAGTCATTTGTTACCACTGGGTCGATGCCACTGCTTGTGGACTGTTAGTCCCCGAGGGTATTCACCAGCCCAGTAGTCGGTACTAAGGTACTGATCTGAAAGCCGATTCTATTTGGAACCTTACAATATCTAAAATTTGTAAAGAGTATTTCCCTCATACAAAGCTCTGTCCTTAGCTGATTTTGGCTTAACATTTAGATCATATTGGTTACTTGTTCTCTAACAGTTTTTAAACATCTTTGAGTTAAAGGTCTTCCAAAAGTTTAGATTTTATCTGCACTGATGAGACATAAGTTATCGAAATGCGCATATGCAGAAATGAATTCACAGTAACTTCGGTATTTAGTCATTTGTCATTGAAAAAGTGGATAATTGGATAGGGGTAAAAAATTTAGCCTTCTTTACCACGAACTTTCTGAAGAGCTCTATTAATGCAAATGTAATCAATGAAAGGAAACAAGAAAAAAGATTGCCCTGGTGGAAAAAATAGTTTGGTATAGTCTTGATGTTTTACGTTGACTTGCTCCTACGCGCTTTGTCATTTGTTGAGCCAGTTTGCCAATGATGAACTGTTTTTTTTTTATTCTTTTCACATAATAATATTGCAAAGGAAGCGATGACCATCGACACTATGTTCATGCTGAGTTTGGGATGAACAAGTTGCTGCTTTCTATGTTTTTCGATTACAAAGTGTTTATCTGGTGCAGTGTACCAAAATTGACATCTTTCAATTCAATTGTTCAATCCATTCATACAAGTCAGATTTCGGAATTTAACCCTGTCTGTTTAAGCATTGATTGGAAAATAGGCTACAACGATTAAATTTGTCATTGAATAAATAAATAAACTAAAACTGAATTTTTAAATTGCTAAATAAAAAAAATAGAAAGTAATTGTTTCAATAATCTTAAAAAAAACAGTCATTCTTTTGTAGAAAGTATATTTTCTCGCGGACGCTGTATAGAAGAAACTAATCTAAAACCACGTGGTTTCATTTCCAACTGAACAGGGCAAGCATTGCATGTAAATACAAGCTCGCATTTGAACAAAAAGACTCAGTAGAAGTTTGACAATTTATGATAGGATATCCAAAATCAAATATTGGCAAAGAAGACTTTATAATAAGCAATATCTATGATCGAACAAATATTTGTAGACATAATATAGAGGATTTTTTTTCTACATGAAAACCTGTTTCTCCCACCTCGGACAAGGGAATCCATTGTTTTCGCTGTGCAAGATTTTTCTGTCTTACACAGGGGGTGTAAGACAAGCTACACGCATTTATTCCCGCCAATATCTTATAACTACGATATACTCGACTTCGGCTACATGAATCGGAAAGTATATCATTTAACACAATAAAATAGAATATATATTGCATTCGAACTACTGAAAGTGAACTTAAACACGCAATAAATGCGTACATTTTTGGCACTGAAATAACCCCAGACTCGGACGCGTGCTCCATGCTTTATGACGTCGTGAAAAGGGAAGTAATTCACTGATGTCAGCAATGGCGTTTTGACGGTGATTTTTTTTATTTTTTAGATGTTGATATTTGAAATCTTACCCTTGGGTGTCTGAGATTTTTCTGTCTGACCCTCGCCCTGGTGTTAGATTTTTATAATCTATACAGACGTTAGCCGAAAGACCAGCATTTTATACAGTTGGCCAATCTAGTAACTGAGACAAAGAAACTATGAACATGATGCAAATTATGACCACGGTATTCCAACATGACAATAACGGACCAGCATTTCTCTGTTACTGTTTGACAGTGAACAACAATGTGAAGGTTATGTCAGCTGCATTGTGGGAATAAACCCCGAAAACCATAAAAATCTCATCACCAATATTTATTAACAAACTTACGTGAATTTACACAACAGGAGACAAAGTATTGTATCTGGGAAAACATACATGGGAAAAAAGGACTGTGAGAAACTGGTTTACTAAGGTTTGCTATGTGAACTGAAAAGATGAGGACTACCAATTGTAGTAAATCCGAATCGACAACAATTTAAGAAATACTACATTGCATTGAAAGACCACCAGCACTGATGACAGTTCATCAATCCAGAACATCATGAAATTTTCTGTCAATTTCAATAAAATTTAAACACTGTAAAAACCCTTATCATTCAAGCAAAATGTGAGGAGGGGACTCTCCCATGTTATCCGATTCAACAGACACTAATAATAGGTTACCAATATTCTCGAATAGGCGGTTTTCCATGTTCATGGTGACTTCAAGTTGTAGAACAACAATTAAAGCGTTGTTCAGTTTGCTTGATCTTACCATGTATTTATAGGGATTTTATCCATGGTACATTTACTTCATATCATTTTACTTGTTCATGGGAATTCAAAGCGTTTGCAGTTTTCAGGTGCATTTTTGTCGTTTACTTGTCACGCTAACTGAAATTCTACCAACAAAATATAAATTCCACCATCAACCAATTTACACTTTATTAACAGGATTGGTGGGGGTAACCCGAAAATTGTAGTAAATTTTCACGGTTTCAAGCTAATTTACCTCAGCACACTGCGAATTTTACCTTGCATGTTATAGAAATTTACTGTTTTTATTAAAATTCTAACCACTTAAAATACTGAGGCTTCATTCCGTGTATTGCACTCGGTAGATGTCCTTGGTACTGGATTTGGCTTCCTATTTCGATATTTTGCGAAATTTTGGACTACTTTTGGATTATGGCTTTCCATATTATTTGATTTCAATGCTGCTGCTGATGAGATTTTACTCCTTAAACACGTGTACAGCATAACGAAATTTACTGTTATATGCAACTTCGGAATTTTTTGTATTTTTTGAACCATTGGGTCGATGCCACTGCTGGTGGACCAGAGGTCCCCGAGGGTATTCACAAGCCCAATAGTCAAACTTGGCTGACATGAAAATTTTACCTTGCGTGTTATATAAATTTACTGTTTTTATCAAAATTCTAACCACTTAAAATTCTAAGGCTTCATTCCGTGTATTGCACTCGGTAGATGTCCTAGGTACTGGATTTGGCTTCCTATTTCGATATTTTTGGAAATGAGTACTACTTTTTGGACTACTTTTGGATTATGGCTTTCCATATTATTTGATTTTAGTGCTGCTGATGAGAGGTTACTCCTTGAAACACGTGTACAGCATAACGAAATTTGATGTTTTATGCAACTTCGCTATTTTTTGTATTTTGAACCTTTGGGTCAATTCCACTGCTGGTGGACCAGAGGTCCCGGAGGGTATTCACAAGCCCAATAGTCAGACTTGGCTGACATGAAAATTTTACCTTGCATGTTATAGAAATTTACTGTTTTTATCAAAATTCTAACCACTTAAAATACTGAGGCTTCATTCCGTGTAATGCACTCGGTAGATGTCCTTGGTACTGGATTTGGCTTCCTATTTCGATATTTTGCGAAATGAGTACTTCATTTTGGACTACTTTTGGATTATGGCTTTCCATATTATTTGATTTCAATGCTGCTGCTGATGAGAGGTTACTCCTTAAACACGTGTACAGCATAACGAAATTTACTGTTATATGCAACTTCGGAATTTTTTGTATTTTTTGAACAATTGGGTCGATGCCACTGCTGGTGGACCAGAGGTCACCGAGGGTATTCACAAGCCCAATAGCCAGACTTGGCTGACATGAAAATTTTACCTTGCGTGTTATATAAATTTACTGTTTTTATCAAAATTCTAACCACTTAAAATACCAAGGCTTCATTCCGTCTATTGCACTCGGTAGATGTCCTACATTTTTTTTGTAGGTACTGGATTTGGCTTCCTATTTCGATATTTTTGGAAATAAGTACTACTTTTTGGACTACTTTTGGATTATGGCTTTCCATATTATTTGATTTTAGTGCTGCTGATGAGAGGTTACTCCTTGAAACACGTGTACAGCATAACGAAATTTGATGTTTTATGCAACTTCGCTATTTTTTTGTATTTTGAACCCTTGGGTCGATGCCACTGCTGGTGGACCAGAGGTCCCCGAGGGTATTCACAAGCCCAATAGTCAGACTTGGCTGACATGAAAATTTTACCTTGCATGTTATAGAAATTTACTGTTTTTATCAAAATATTAACCACTTAAAATACTGAGGCTTCATTCCGTGTATTGCACTCGGTAGATGTCCTTAGTACTGGATTTGGCTTCCTATTTCGATATTTTGCAAAATGAGTACTTCATTTTGGACTACTTTTGGATTATGGCTTTCCATATTATTTGATTTCAATGCTGCTGCTGATGAGAGGTTTCTCCTTAAACACGTGTACAGCATAACGAAATTTACTGTGATATGCAACTTCGGAATTTTTTGTATTTTTTGAACCATTGGGTCGATGCCACTGCTGGTGGACCAGAGGTCCCCGAGGGTATTCACAAGCCCAATAGTCAGACTTGGCTGACATGAAAATTTTACCTTGCGTGTTATATAAATTTACTGTTTTTATCAAAATTCTAACCACTTAAAAAAATAAGGCTTCATTCCGTGTATTGCACTCGGTAGATGTCCTAGGTACTGGATTTGGCTTCCTATTTCGATATTTTTGGAAATGAGTACTACTTTTTGGACTACTTTTGGATTATGGCTTTCCATATTATTTGATTTTAATGCTGCTGATGAGAGGTTACTCCTTGAAACACGTGTACAGCATAACGAAACTTACTGTTTTATGCAATTTCGCTATCTTTTTTTTTGTATTTTGAACCATTGGGTCGCAGCCCCTGCTGGTGGACCAGAGGTCCCCGAGGGTATTCACAAGCCCAATAGTCAGACTTGTCTGACATGAAAATTTTACCTTGCGTGTTATATAAATTTCCTGTTGTTATCAAAATTCTAACCACTTAAAGTACTGAGGTTTCATTCCATGTATTGCACTCGGTAGATGTACTTGGTACTGGATTTTGGCTTCCTACTTCGATATTTTGGGAAATGAGTACTTCTTTTTGGCTTTTTTTTTGGATTATGGCTTTCCATATTATTTGATTTTAATGCTGCTGATGAGAGGTTTATCCTTGAAACACGTGTACAGCATAACGAAATTTACTGTTTTATGCAACTTCGGTATTTTTGTTGTACTATGCAATAGACATGATCAATCTGAGAAATGGAAAACAAATTTCCTGCGCGTACCTTGTTTTTGTATATTCAAGGGACAATGGAAACTTCATTTATCTCTTTTTTCATTCCTTTTATTTCATTTTGAATTGATAAAACTGTCTTCGTCCTTACATACTTAAAGTACTATTCATTACACGTAAAATTCTGTGTATCAATGAGCCAATCCCATTCTCAATACTTAGATTACATTATCTCAATTCTGGAAGTAACATTCCACCAGCAATGACATCAGTCCGATAGTAATAATAACTTAATACAGATTTTATATTAATTTAATTCATTAAGTGGGGTATAATAAATGTTGCGGATTATTTAAAAAATAAGGACGATGAACATCATTCTTCTTTCAATGCACAATATCAAGATTTGTTTTATTCAAGTTTCATTTTGCAAATACTCTTTGGGTGGCTAACTTATCACGTTTTTTAATTTGTGTCAGATTTCGGACATCCTCCGTGATACTCCAGTTCAATAGCTTAAAGAATTCTGCACACAGACCCCTACTTTTTATTAAATTAATGTCTCCT
>MJUU01020042.1:3106-14257 GCA_002080025.1 Modiolus philippinarum
GTTGGCACCAGGAAATATGGTTGAACTTCGAAAGAAATAACATCAAGGTCTACTAACATACTTGAAAGGAGGTCCTTTATTATTTAAGTTATTTGGACTGTCTATGTCAGCAATGACACAGTTGAGAGAAACAGGCTCTTGAGAGCCACTTGTTCCCTTTTTTTCGTTATTCGTTTTGCCGGTGTATTTAGACGAAACTTGCTATCGGACTTGGATTTCATGTTTTACGAGATGTTGGATTTGATACAAAATTAGGAATTATTTAGTGTAACCTCCAAAACTCTGTTTGCAACCCTTTTCAACAATAGTTGTAGAATGCATTTAATTGACAGTTTAGTCGGGCCTGTATTTCAAAATTAAACAAGCATGGAACGTTTGGTATCACATTTTTGTTCAGTTATTTTAAGAGGTGTTGATTCCCAACTTCGTATGCATTCTCCGCATAATAAGTTAGACTAAACTCTTTTGCGAGTCCTATCGACATATCTACAATATTTTCTATCGCCTTTTAACTATTGAGAGTTTAATGTTTTAACTATATAAAATTTATAATTTTGAATATATCAGTAAATATCCAGTTTAAAGCATATCGCAGCTCAAAGGAACTGTTACAACATTAATTTTTATGAAACATAAAAATATAATGTTCGAAGAATTTGACAGTTAAGTTAAAAAATTGTTGTATGCATTACAAGTTCAGTCGTATACAATTAAGCAAGGAAAACATAAAGCAAAAAATAAAGTAAAAAAATGGATAATAGGAAACACCTACAATGGCTGAAAATTATAATTACATGCCACAATCTGCCAGGGAACTACACAAGAAAAATACGTATAAGACAAGACAAACGTAGACAACGACAGGAACTCGGGACAGCCGGATTTGGTACCGGCACTAGCAAAAGCCAGCGGTAAGAAGTCATAAGAAATGACCATCCCAGTATTAAGTAAAAAAAAGAGCGGACCGAAACCCCAAATCCCTCCATAAGAGACCGATATCTATTGAAGAACTCCTCCAACATATGTAGTTTTAAAAATTAACAGATAGACATATTTTGATCATGTCTCCAATACCTATCGAAGAGAGAAAATTCGACCATATTTCAAGAATGGATGTATTGGATGGTCTCAACAAAACTGCTCATCTTATTCAGATTTTTAGCAACACTATTGCCAGCGTGGAAATCACCGTTTCGATTTACTCTGAAAGTTCAGACCTAGTCGTTAAAGTGGAACTCAATTTAACATAGAACTCTTTTGGAAAACATTTTGATCATCTCATCAGATCATAATAAAGCTAAATGAATCAAACTTGAGTGCAATTGTGGTTGTAAGGACTAATTTTCAGATTCGTCAACAAACATTGAGGTTTCATGGAACAGAGTTTAATAATGGTCTGATAGAAATGAAGCAAACTTTACAAGAATGATGTATAGAAGATAGTAAACAATGATTGTTCATTTCGTTGCAATCTGACAACAAACAAATCCACTATGCAACACGGGGTTTCCACTGATATTGCTTTAGTTTTGTGATGTTCTTCTTTACTTTTTGTCTTAGTAAGATTTCCTCAATTGGTGTTGAATATGCATTGCCGTGTTTTAGGTCCTTTATTTTTAGACTATCTCTTTATTTAGCTAATATGGCTATGCCAAGTTGAGCTTTTACCATCACTTAGCGTCCGTCGTCCGTCCTTCCGTCGTTAGCTCACTTTAAAAAATTTTTTCCCTTGAAACAACTGGGACAAAAAGTGAAGAATTACTACGGTATCTAGTTTCAAATTTGTTATTTTCTTTCCAAGAACAATCATGGCCACTGTTACTAAAACTAGAAAAAGGGGGTAGATTGCAGGTTTTGGCAAATACCCCGAAAAGCCTTACATATATAATAAAAAAAAAGTTCAGCATGACAAGATCTACCCACCCTGCAATTTTGACCAAAATCTGATGACCCATTTAAGAGTCATGCCCTTTTTCCGTAAAATTTTTAAAATTTTGGTATTTTTATTGAAAATCTATAATAGACAGAGGTTAAGTTTATATTGCAATAATGTTCAGCATATCAAAATCTACCCACATGACTATTTTGGTGAAATTTTAATACCCATGTAGGAGTTATTGCCCTTTATAAGTCAGAATTTCCGTGATTTTTTTTATTCTAGTCCTATATTTCAAAACAGTTCGAGATAGAGGTTAAGTTTAAATTCCAAAAATGTTCAGCATATTCACATCCAAATACATGGAAATTTTGAAGAAAATCCATGTACCCATATAGAGGTTATTGCCATTTTTGGTCCATTTTTGTGACTTTTTACGTCTGTCTTGTATCTTAAAACAATTTCAGATAGAGGTCAAGTTTAGATTTGAAAAATGTTTAGCTTGTCAAGAACTACATTTTATTGTACATTGTCTAGTTGTCCGACGTCTTCCAAGTTGACCGACAACTGGAAACTTAGTTTACAATTTAACTGACTCAATTAGAAAACATTTTCTAAGATCTCATTCTGAAAAAAACTATAAGGCCAATTGGAAGCAACCTTGGTCACAATAGACTTTAGTTGGCCCTTTTGACAAAATTGTCCTGCAAGTACGCATCACATCGAACATAATTTTACATTTGACCCTATGTGAAAACATTCAAATATCTTCTCGAAAACAAAAAAGGCAATTTCATCCAAACTTGGACACAATAATCCTTGGGTGATCCCCTTTAAGTTCGCACTTCATCCAAAATGTCTTCTCTTCTCAAACTACTAGGCCAATTGGAACAAAACTTAGTCACAATAGTCCTTAGTTGGCCTCCTTTGAAAAATTTGTCTGCATCACATCCAAGATGGCCGCCGGGGGAGACATAATTTAACATTGGACCAGATGGTAAAGCATTCACAAAGATTTTATCCTGTGAAACAAGAAAGCCAATTGGATCTAAACTCGTCACAACAGTTCTTGGATTTTCACCTTTAGAATATATCTTGCAAGTCTACACTTTATCCAAGATGGCTGCTAGCGGGAAACTTTGTTTAACATTGTACCCCGTAGCAAAACACATTCAGAGATCTTCTCCTCTGAAAATACTCTACCAGTTAGAACCAAACTTAGTCACAATAGTCCTTAGTTGGCCCCTTTGAAAAATGTGTCTGCCCCCTTTGAAAAATGTGTCTGTATTACATCCAAGATGGCCGCCAGCGGGGAACATAGTTTAACATTGGACCAGTTTGGAAAGCATTCACAAAGATTTTCTCCTCTGAAACAACAAAGCCAAATGGATCCAAACTTGATGGCAGCAGTCCTTGGGCGGTCCCCTTTAAAATATGTTTGGTAAGTCTGCACTTCATCGAAGACGGCCGCCAACGGGGAACTTAGTTTAACATTATACTCTTTGGAAAAAACACTAATGATATTCTCCTCTGAAACTATTAGGCCAATTGGAACCAAACTGAGTCACAATTGTGCTTGGGTGGTGCCTTAGGAGTTTTTTTTTTACACAAGTTGGTCCCCTTCAAAAAGGTAACCATTAAGTCTTTACCATATCCAAATGTTGGCACCAGGAAATATGGTTGAACTTCGAAAGAAATAACATCAAGGTCTACTAACATACTTGAAAGGAGGTCCTTTATTATTTAAGTTATTTGGACTGTCTATGTCAGCAATGACCCAGTTGAGAGAAACAGGCTCTTGAGAGCCACTTGTTCCCTTTTTTCGTTATTCGTTTTGCCGGTGTATTTAGACGAAACTTGCTATCAGACTTGGATTTCATGTTTTACGAGATATTGGATTTGATACAAAATTATGAGTTATTTAGTGTAACCTCCAAAACTCTGTTTGCAACCCTTTTCAACAATAGTTGTAGAATGCATTTAACTGACAGTTTAGTCGGGCCTGTATTTCAAAATTAAACGAAGCATTGAATGTTTGGTATTACATTTTTGTTCAGTTATTTTAAGAGGTGTTGATTCCCAACTTCGTATGCATTCTCCGCATAATAAGTTAGACTAAACTCTTTTGCAAGTCCTATCGACATATCTACAGTATTTTCTATCGCTTTTTAACTATTGAGAGTTAAATGTTTTTAACTATATAAAATTTATAATTTTGAATATCTCAGTAAATATCCAGTTTAAAGCATATCGCAGCTCAAAGGAACTGTTACAACATTAATTTTTATGAAACATAAAAATATAATGTTCGAAGAAGTTGACAGTTAAGTTAAAAAAATTGTTGTATGCATTACAAGTTCAGTCGTATACAATTAAGCAAGGAAAACATAAAGCAAAAAATAAAGTAAAAAAATGGATAATAGGAAACACCTACAATGGCTGAAAATTATAATTACACTACACAAGAAAAATACGTATAAGACAAAAGACAAACGTAGACAACGATAGGAACTCGGGACAGCCGGACTTGGTACAATGTACCGGCACTAGCAAAAGCCAGTGGTACGGTTAAACCGGTTTATGGGTACCCGAACCTCCCATTTATCTTTTTCCCTATTGTTTAATAATCATACGAAAACCCAAAACAGGTAGACTACTAACTGCATGACCACAATTTTGAAAGGAGAGAAAAATGACAATACGTAAGTTTAAAAGATGGGTCAAGGGTTGCTCGCCGCTAAAATTTGGCTTGCTCAAGGAGTCTAGTCTGTTGCTAAAGCACTGTCGCACTATATAAAAATTAATAAAAAATAAAAATAAAAATTCAGATAAGTAAGACGATTATGTAGAACTGCTCTATAAGTATCCGCTGTGTCAGAGTGACGATATTTTGGTCTGTATTTGATTTGACTGTGTTTGCTGCTTCACTGGCAAGAACACTTGGTGAAAAAGAATATCATCAGTAATAGTTTAGTATACTTCACCCTGATATCAACCTGAGTTCCTAAATTTGCGGTATATTCAAACTTAATATTTTTGGCGGTCCCTACCTACGGTAAGTCATGTAACTAAAGGATTCAGAAATTTGCAATAGGGTCTAAAAATCTGGTTCACTTTTGGAACTTGATGGTACATAAATTGTACCCGGAAGGTTCATTTTTTTATAAAAATATGTGACGTTTCAAACGAAAATATTGAACGTCATAATCCGCAGACGTAAGGTTTTGGTGGCGAGAAACGATTTGAATTGCATTTCTATCGTGAATCCTCGAGGGTCATATATAGAGACTTAAAGACCCTATATATATATATGCTATGCTGTCCTCTTAGATCCTGTTGGTAAGTTGTTCTCTTTCAGCTTTTGCACATATTTCGGTATATAAAATTCCAAATGTTTTGATTTGATATGCACTGAAGAGACATAAGTTGTTGAAATGCGCATATGCAGAAACTAAATTTACAGTAACTTCAGTATTTTGTTATGCTACCTTTTTCTATAGCAGCATGCAATTTTCAACATCAGCCATTATGCATGATTTGTCTTGACTATTTTTTTTTTAAATTATGGAATTGATTTTTTGCAGTTTTCTTTAATTCACGAAATTGCGATGAATTTGCAAGAAGAGTTTCTGGGGACAAAGAGTATACATTAATATGGAAAGGGAGAACAGAACCGAAACTTTGTCACTTCAACTTTACAGGGGGATCCAGCTCTGAATCTTCTAGGAAGTATCAAGTGTGCTACGAATCAGTTGAAATGAAATTACCTCACTCTGATATGGAACTTCTCATACAAAACAAGTCTGAAAAATGGGTAAGCTCAAACGTCAAAATCTTAAATGGATAAAAATAAAATATTATGTCTGTTTAAATGAAACGTAATTAATATGATCAGAATATCTCTAATAAAAGTTCAAACTAGAGTTTCTACCAACAAATCTACGGTAAAAATCTCCGAGTCCTGATAATATGTTCGGCTCCGTGAATGTTAGTATTTTCTTAAATACAGTTAAACCTGTCTATAGTGACCTTTCAAGGGACAAAGATAAAAAGGTCACTATAGACAGGTGGTCTTTATATACAGGTCCAAGCCATCCTCAGGATTGATGCATCAACTCCCTTAATGAATTGTTTTTAAAGTCATTAGCAATAGCAAGTGCTAGCTCCTTGAGCATTGGACCTGTATAATTTTAGATTCGTCGCTTCGTAGCATTTTTAAACTATTCCACACAAAGATCGTTTTTTGTTTTCATTCTCGGTGATGCGTCTCGTGCGTTTTTGCGATTCAGGGGCATTTTTCAAAGTCATATAACACCTCTGTCAGCCTTTCTTTTAAGTAAATTCTGTATCTGTGTCTTCCAACCCTAAAATTTCTGTCAATTTTCTATGGCTTAAAGTTTTATCGCTTCCACTTTTGAATTTAAAACGCCATCTTTTGAATTTGGAATGAAGACTATTTTTATCTCATTGATTCTCATTGGCCAATTTCGAAATCTCGTTTACCTACCATGAAATCGCGATGTTAACGATATCAGCTGATTGAAATCTCGCTAGAAAACGTATCTGACGAGAACGAAAAAAAAATGTCAACATCCGGTTTTTGTGGAGCATCGAAAGTCGTTATGTACAGGATTTCAGAGTCTTACGGACGTTTATTTACAGTCGTAAGTCCCGTTAGACAGGTTGTCGTTATGGAGAGGTAATCAAAGTGTGATCTTTGTCGGGAGGGATGAAAAGGGTCGCTATGAGCAGTTTGTTGTTATAGACAGGGAGTCGCTAGTACAGGTTCAACTGTATTCTTTTGAACTTTTGTTACATGTGTTATCATTAAGCGCTGTTCCATTGCTAGGTTTACTATGTATATTAAGTGATGTTGTCTCGTACTCCATGCCCTTTCATTGTTTATTCAAAATGACAAATATATATTTACCCTATAGAGCAGCAGCCCTTTTCATAAAAAAATATGTCGTAAGTCAATATGAAATGATAAAGACTTACGACGAATTTTTAATGAAAGATATTTTTGAAAAAAGGCTTAAGGTAGTTGGGGTGTCTAACACTGAGCATCTTTTCTGCGCATCTAAGCAAAAATTCAATAATTCAATGAGAATTTTGTCTGAATGATTATGTATATCTTCAACACAATAATTCAAATAAAAATGAACAATAAGTATAAAGTTTGTTCCAAATATATAACATATTTGCCAAAAATTCAAAAAGTTTTATCAAAGGGAGATAGTTCTAAACTGAAACACAATGGATAAGTTAAATTTTCTAAGTTAGTTAAAAAAATTAGGTACTTGATCCCAATTCTTTTTTGAATTTGTCAAAAGCATTTTAAGAAAACACATTAATTATCATTTTTCCAAACAAAAGTTGTTTTTTTTTTATTTTAGGGTCCCAAATTACTTTAATCAAGTTATCTCCCCTTTCCTGAAAAACTAATAAATTCTTCAAGTTTCGTTAAATGACTTTTTCAAAAGGTCCGTGACATATCTTTTTTATGTTCTATATCGTACCAATTAATATACAAAGTTTGGAAAAAATTGTATGTCTTCTTTAAGAAAAAATACGCCCTTGAATTGTGATATAGGGATATTTCTTATATAATTCTATTGTAAATATAGTGCGAAAACACCAAATTTGACTAATCTTTAGAGCTCTCTATCTTTTTTGACATTTCCGTGACCCCCAAATTTTTTTGTATATCTTTATAGCATATTGCTCAAAGTTTCATTGTACTAATTTTTAAAAAGTTCTTATGTCAGAAACCAAGACAACTACCTTAAGAAGTTTAGAAATTAACCTTTGTTGTGTACATAATGAGTTTCCTTCGACAATCCAACTACTAACTTCTTCTCCAATTTTCTTATAGTAGTAAGACCCTCTCTGCCACTGCATATGGCATGTAAAAAGATGGATAACAGGAAACATCTACAAGTGTATGTATGATTCTCAGTCCATTCCATATACTACAGTATCCTTCCAGTGTCTTTACAGATAGATGTTTCTTACTTACGAAGAGGAAAGCTTGAAATTGACACTCCACTAATTCTATGGTCGCTGTCACAAGATGATTGATTATTACAATTTTACAGTCCTGCAACTTTCATTTCTTCCTTGTTGTAGGACTATTTTTATTACCATTATTTTTGTCGATATTCAGATGTCTCTGATCCACCAAATAAAAACTTACAAAACTTGGATAATAACCAAACTGTGTCGCATTCTTGCTGCCATTAACGTTGGTATGTTGATCACAGAACCCCTACATGGAATATTTAAAAAGTAAATAAACCTGTCGTATAGTGTGTACCTTTGTCAAAAAAAATACACACACAAATACATCATAAAAAATGCCAAAACACACACAACATAAAAATGCCAACACACACACTCACACAAGTTGCCAAACAACAACAATAGAAGAATTTTGCATCTGCATTCGGTCTGACTATTTCTAGGAGTGTCATATGACACGTTATTGAGAAATCACTGACTGAGACCAATTTAAGTCCTCCTTCTAGCTTTGTTAATTAATGAATTTCTTGCTTTTTATTAAGTTGAATACTGATTTGAAGAGAGATGCTGCTAGTGGGATATTTTGGACAGGATTTTAATACTTCGGCAGACAAATACCAAAGCAATTGAGGGAAGGGGAACTCTGGAATAAAAAAATCCGAAAACACGACAATTCAAATGTCAAATAAATTTAGAAAAAAGGCAAATACAAAACAAATACATAAATATGACCAAGGACATGACAAAACTTAAGCAGTAAGAACACCCCTAAAACTAGAGATATCAGGTGCTCCGGAAGGGTAAGCATAATCTGCCTCACGCATGACAATCGTCACACTGTCAATGAAAAGTCGGGTTTTGTCATAATATGTGTTTGTTTTTATGGGTAAAAAATACAAACACTGTCAATTATCTGGAGAAGTTGTTAGTATTGGTTATAGTGGAGGAATTAAGTTTCAGAGGAGGGATTTACCCGATGCATACTGAGGGACTCTACTTGCTCGTTTTGTGCTTTCAACAACGAAAACACAAAAATAAGTAATATGAAAATGATAGTCAGTGTACGCTTATTCCATGTACAATTCATCGTTTATTTATTAAATTCGGATCTTGATATAAAAATGTTTTTATTATTAGTCTAGTTTTAGCACTGACAACATTTGCTTATTAGCGTGTACATTGTACTGTTCAAATGCTTTTTCTTTGTTTCAGACTTACGACGGATATGCTGATACAATAGATAAGACTTGTGTAAAGCGGGCTCACAACATGATGTTTAAAATAATTTTAACAAAATATTACAAAAAATCATCTTCATTTGTTTTGAAATTAAAAATAACTGCACAGAAACTTCCTGAAGAGGATGAAGATATAGGTAGGATAATGGAAATTTAGATATCTATTTATGAATATGAACCCTTGTGTGTCGCCATTTGAAGCTTTTTCTGTTTTTGATATTCTTAGTAACATAGCAGTTGACACCAATTGCCATAGTTATAGTTGTAAATGGGTATAATTATAGAGAAATATGAAATTTAAAATTGAGAAGAAAGTATTTAAAATCTTGTTCCACATTGAGAAAATTCCTTTTGTAAGCATTATTCATCGATGAAAGTGGCCCGATTTTCTACATATTTATATATTCAAAAGGTATGCTCTAGAGTGCGAAGGTCAAGCTAATTTGCGATTGTCTATGCTAAAATGCGATGGTTTGCCTTGATAAATCAAATGCGAAAGGTCATGTATATTATGATGTTAAGCTATGATTTTTTTTGGTAATCAATGGTGACGAATGGGTTAAATGTATTCTAAAAGAAGTAAAAACAGTTTTAATGCAGATAAAATATTTTTAATATGAAAATATCGAAAAAATAAGGATGAACGACTTTGCCTTTAGGAGCTGAAATTACTCCTTTACCTCGGATGACCTGCCACTTAAAGTATGATGTGTCAACCAAGCGGTTTTTGCTGTGTTCGGTTCTCACTTACTTTAAGTGTCATTTTGCATTACAAATTGTAGTCTCGTGCCAGCTAGAGCCGCAAGGTTTGCCCTTAGTTTAGAATACAATATAGTATTATGTTAGTTTATGAAAGGGTCTATTACAGTAAAGTTGGGCCGATAACGTGTGAAAAGGGACGACTCAAGCTTTCTTCCCAGAATTCACTAGCAACGATAATACGCATCACACCTAAGCGTCCACTTTGTGATAAAACCATCTTTCTTCAGCATGACCATCATACACCGACAGTAAATTCAGTCGATTAATTTCCAAAAAATGAAATTACGTAAGCTTGATTGATCAAATAAATATTTGAAAGTTATATACTTTTGAATCTGACAGGTAAAATAACCTTAACCAATTATATAAGTAATCGAACAAAACTAAACTTACAGGTTATTAAAATATATAGGTATTTCCATATCCAGTCGTACATCAATTTATTAAAATTTCGTTTTACTAACATTTACAAATAAAAAAAAATGAAGACTAATTTGCAATAATAACATGTCATGTATCTTTGTCATTGTAGCTAGTTCTATATTAAGAATTCTAGGAAATGCTTTAGAAACAATAATACCAATAGCAGTTGTTGTTATAGTTGTGGTATGTTTCTGTCGAAACAAACAAGCCAGGGATAAACTCTGTTCTGCTTTTACCAATTTTGTTGATAAACATTGTACTGGATCGTCAAGAAGAAGAGAAACGTCCAGTAATGATGACCGTGGATCAGTTATATTACAAACATCTACCAATGACAATCAACAACTAGAAATATCAGGTTTGTACTTCAGTTGTGCCCATTTTCTATATAACAGCGATAAAAGAAATACGAAAGAAGCCATTAATTTTCTTTGAAATAATAGGCAAACAAATGGACAGAACAATAAGGATAAAATCGAGAAGTAAATCTGATTTTTTTCTGGTATAGTTGTATTTTTACGCAGGTTAAATTTATCATGGGGTGATCTCTATTTGTGTCCTACTTTCATTCACCATTTCATTTAATATTTCATTTGATAGCAGTGGCTAGTGAAGAATATAATTTTTCATTGTACCTTTTTTACATAAAATGTAGGGTTTAGGCCCGGGTACACGTAAGTTCTAATGAGGAATTAATTTCGGTGCATAAAATATTGTATTCTTTGAAATGTAATTGACATAAAATTGTCATGTATAAGCATGTGTGAAAGTAAACGTTAACTTCCAGATGAAGAACAACAATAAAAGCGTTGTTCCATTGCTGTGTTTTAC
>MJUU01020042.1:24081-80357 GCA_002080025.1 Modiolus philippinarum
AGGTTAGTGAGGACACCTGACCCCAAAAATAATTCCGAATTCAAAATGGCTATTTTTTAAAATACTACTGTATTACTGTTGAATGTATACCCTTTCTTTGGTATAAATGGTATAAATATTGGACCACCTTTCCAGGTGTTTTTCTGAGATAAATTGGGTCAAAGTTACCTCCCCTGAATAATGGTCCGAATTCCCATTTACCCCCTTTTGACCATATAAAACCAATTGTACATTGTCTTTCTTAAAAGAGTCTTTGTTGTTTTAAAGGTATTTTTAAAAATACATCCACTTCTGTCAATTATTTTTGCTAATATTAACAATTATGTGCACATGGAAGTTAGATTTGTTAACACTTTTTGCCCCCTTGAGGGACATAAAAAGTCAAATTCAGAAAAACTTCCGAATTCAAAATTTCATTTTTTTACTTTATTATATACCTTTATACAATATCTTCAAAATATAAAAAAATTAGTATAGCAAACCAGGCTTTTAAGAGAACTACAAGCATTCAAAGTTGACAAAATTGCCCTCCACCCTAAAAAAATTTTGCCGTCACTAGAACAAAAACCGGAAGTGATGTCACTGGCTGTACTTGTAGCACAAATACCAAACTAAAATAGTAACATGACTGTATACGGTCCTCACTTGACTAGAACGGGAAGTTGTAGGTTACACATGTCAAACCGGAAGTGGATACTTTCTTACCTACATAATCATAAATACAAAAATTTCATCTACAAATTAAAATTTTGTGATATATTGTATGATAGTTTGACACATGACCCCACAGGAGTCCTATAGAGAGATAAAGGAGCGCGCATGCGGGACCGGAAGTAGTTTGTATTTCTAATTGGCCACTGTTTTGACTGGAATGAACTATTATGCTGTATAAAGATATATTTTGGATGGCGTTGACTAGATGAATGAGTTGATATTTCTCATATTTTCTTGATCCAAAGGAATGATCTTTATAAAACAGAAATCAGCAGTGGCTTGTTCTGGAAGTATTTCTATCATTTCTGCGTTAATTGTCAAGAAGGGGGAGACTGCTATTGTTGTTCTAGGGTGAATTCCCTCTTCCCACAATGTTCAAGTTTTATTCTATCAATTTTTCCACTTTTCTTACCCCTTTCTGTACATATTGACTTTTTTCACTACTATATCTCTATCTTATTTAATATTTATCAAAGTTATATATATATTTTTCTTTTTGAGCACTTTTACTGTGTTTATTTATTTTTATTTTTATTTTTCTCACCTTATTTCAAGTTTTTTTTTCAATTTTTCATCATATACGAAGGAATTTGAATTTTTCCCGCCATTTTGCTGTTTCCATGGCAACGGTCACCATTTTGACATTTCATACTAAGTAACCTTCCTGTCAAATTTCAGTCATTTTGGAGCAATTTGAAAATTTCCCGCCATTTTCTGTTCCCATAGCAATGGTCGCCATTTTGATGTTTTTAAAACCATAGTTCGTTTCTATACATGCTCAGTAACATTCCTGTCAAATTTCATTCCATCCTGAACATTTTTAATTTTTTCCCGCGATTTTTATGGTTTAATCACTAACCTTA
This sequence comes from Modiolus philippinarum, assembly GCA_002080025.1. NCBI lineage: Eukaryota > Metazoa > Mollusca > Bivalvia > Mytilida > Modiolidae > Modiolus > Modiolus philippinarum. The sequence continues at coordinate 25,659 of MJUU01020042.1, forward strand.
AAAAACTGACAATACCAAGTAAAGTATGAATTATGAAATCAAAATGGCAAAAGACTATCTATCTATACTAACTAGTCTGTTCGATCTAAATGATAATAATAATAATAATTGTACTTTGATTTCAATGAGCGATGATATATTCGTTTTTAAAAATAAATCATACTAGTCAAAGTCAAAAAAAAAAAAGAAAGGTATAAAATACAAAATTACCCCGGATGCATAAAAAGCAGTAAATTTTGTTATGCTGTACACGTGTTTCAAGGAGTAACCTCTCTTCAGCAGCATTAGAATCTAATAATATGGAAATCCATTATCCTAAATTATTCCGAAAGTACAAAACATGTTTAATGTACATTTTCCTTACATTCACTTCCATTACCTATAGTCATTGCAGAAAGTATGTTAAAAGTAACAATCTAGAGGCAAAGGCGACGTCGGAAACACCAAGAAACAAAGACATCACAGGAGTATGGCATAGGAAAAAAAGGAAGACACACATGCACAGATAAACACCACGAACCCAATAAAACATAGGTAAGATCAGGTGCACCGGTCGAGTTAGCATCGCCTGCTTCTTATAAAACAACCATCTTATACGTTTTGAACGTGTGAATTCTGGTAGTAAAGTCAAATCCTGTAGAGGAAAACAACTTTAGCTTTAAAGGAAAATATCTGTTGTCATCTGGGAAACATATATCTCATAGCGGTCCAATCCACAAGATCGCAATGTCGACTGTAAAATTTCTGGGTAACATATTTGAACAGTGGGTATGGAGTAAATGAACATGAGACGATAAGACATATATTAACTCCAACTACAATCATTTTAATGAGCTATATGGCCATTTCGGAAATTAGTTCCTCATCAGCAGCATAAGAGCCCAAAAATAGGAATTCTATAATTTCAAAAAAATGTTTAAAATGCATAAAACCTAACGAAATCCGAATATAAAATATACGGCTAGGGACAAAACTATGGTGGAGGGAGTTAAACATTAGATTTTAGAATTTACAAAAATTTAGATAAAATAAGTGGGAACCGAACCGTCAATCCAAAACGAATAATCCAAGGACAATGGCAACATCGGAAACAACAAAGAAACAGAGACACAACATGGTTACCTCACAGAAAAGAAAAATGAAGACACACATACACAAAGATGAACAACACAGACCCAATAAAAACCATTGGTGAGATCAGGTGCACCGGTAGAGTTAGCATCTCCTTGTTCTTATAATAGTAATTGAACAAAGTGTACACATCGCATGATATATAATATCATGTACAGGTGCACCATATCTTAGAAAAATAAAGAGCATACATCTCTAAAACGGGGAATCGTTTTACCAACTCCACACTGCATTAAAAGACAAACTCCTGTGTTAATATTTTACGAAAGGATATGGAGTAAATGAAAATGAGACGATAAGACATTTGTTAATACCATTGTTTAAGTAGTCTATTTGTGAGCAACCGTGCTTTATCAAGGTAGGATTAAAGTCAGATCAGTTACGTCAATATTCAAATGTACATCGAGTGGCTAAATCACAATTATTATATTTTAGTGACATTTAAGATTATCCTGTGCATTTTATATTAAAAGAGCCTCTGCCTAAAAAGTTCTTAATATTTCATTTGTTGACAAACCTCAACAATACTATCGTATATGCAGTTTACGAAACAAAAATTAGGATAGCAAGCCAAGAAACTTGCTTACAACAACTTTCAAGGCAAACGAATACTGAACATCCAAATCTTTGATTTTGCGAAATAAGAAATATTTTTCTCCTACCCTGTGGAGATTATAACAGGTATATCCAAATTATAAAGGAACAATCGAAACAACACGTGTACATGTATTAAAAACTCAACTAAGTTCTTGACCTATCACGGAACATGTTCCGGAATTATATGTACAAGTATGTTATATATTTAATCATATGATTATGTCATTATGTGCTTTGTATTTTTATAAAAATCATAGTTATATGATTATATCATTATGTGATTTTTATTTAAATCAACATAAAATAAGTTAACTTGCCTTTGTGATACTCTGATCACTTAGGCACTAATATTGCAGGGTACTTTGGTAGCAAAGCTGTAGTTTTCAAAGTTACTGTTAACAGCTATATGTGCAATATTTTTGTTAATCAGTTAAAAAAAATTGTTCAACTGTAAGCTTATGAGGTAAGTAAAGTAAAGCTTATTTACAGTCCACATTAAAGAGGGTAATATCATTTGTGAGCTGATTATTGGACGTTCCTTGTCCCTAACATTTAAAACAATATGGTAATATATACGATGATATGCGAGGAGAATATGCCTTAAAGATTTCTCTTATATCTTATTTCAAATGAATCACAATTTCAAATTCACAGCTTTTGATTTTCAGTGTGGTATAAAGTTTTATCGATTAATAGAATGTACATGTAGGTCCTTTTGTTAAACCAAATGCAAAAAACCTTTTTTTCTTTTTTTTTCTTTTTGCAGTTATTGCCATTGCTCGAAGAATGAAATTACGTGATAAATCTTCAAAAATCACAGCAATCATAATAGTGCATTTAACGTCTTTGTCCGCCATAGAGATCCCCTGTAAGTATGTTTTAACTGAAATGAGTGTATATTTTTTCATATTTATTTAAAAAGTAATAAAAAATCTGGGCTCATTTTAGCAATTAAATATAAAAATGCGTATCACATTCAGCATCAGTCAGAATTCGAAAGTTTATTGGTCAAAATCCACATGTCAGGATTGCTACCAAAATTCGTGTAATATTCTTGCAAGATTATCATTGAATTTAGAATTAAAAAAAAATAAAAAAAATCTTGAACAGTCGAACAATAATAGTCACTTTCGAATGTGATAAAAAAAAGAATCAAAGATTTTCGAAGGATATATTGTAATCCGTAACCAGAACAATCATTACAAAAATGACAGAAAAGTTTAAATGTTTAATCGTTTTACAGTTCTTGTGTAAAAAAACAAAAAAGAACTTTTGAGAAATTGAGATTGAAGAATTTCATTATGTCAGAAAATGAATTGTCTCTTTGATTACAGAAACAATGGTTTGATTTTCATGCTTGTTACATAAAAACATGTCTGATCATATCCTTATGCTCAATATAAGAAAACGAAAACCTGGAAGATAATATTATTCGCAGTTGTAGAGGGGTTAAACTTCATATAATCTGTCGATTTTAGTGTTTGAGTCAACATTATACATTGAAACTGGTTAAGATGCCCCTCATTCTGTTTGTCACAGTTTTTCAAAATCTATTGTTCCTAGTTTGCGTCTGCATAAATCTTTCCCGACCCATCGCCTACAACCAAAGTGTAGCATCAGGGGCGATTCAATAAATGTGTCCCTTCCTGATCTTCTTGACCAATCAAATGAGAATGACCGAATCATTGTTTCAATCTACATTAGTTTATTTGTAAAAAGATGACAAAATGCTACATTATGTATGAATGTATACAATATTTGTAGGTTTCCTTCCACAATTGATGACATTGTGTTTTCTTTAAAACAGCAGCTGACAAAAGATATACACGTCACAATATGGTGGTGGGGACAGAATTATTGAATGGGTTCTATACCAAAGTTTAAATGTATTCCTTGAACATTTGGGACAAGAATCGTGACTGACAGATTGTTTTTGTAAACTTAATATCTTTACTTTACAGTGACATTTAACCAGTGCCAGTGTGACAATACAGTTTATAAAGTTACAACTAACACTACGTATTATATCTACTGGTTTGGCGAAGTGTCACCTACATTATGTACAATGCGATTTCACGTCCAGTCTGGCGACAAGCTTTGCTATCAGGGTAAAATGTTAGGATTGTCAGTTGTCAGGTTGATTGTTACTAATTCTACATTAATAAAGGTATGTAAAGAGAGTAAAACATTAGCTTTTTGTAGTTACTTCGGCAAACGAATACCGAAGCAAAAATGATGAAAGGGGGAATTCCAAAATCTAAAATCCAAAGTCACGGCAATTCATGTTCGTTTCCTCGGATTCAGTGTGTATGCGCATTTGGCTCGATTTTACAACTTATCGCTTAAATGTCATGTCATTTCAAATAAATTTCTGCAGAATAATAGGACCGAAACCGCAAATTTTTCCACAGGAAACTACTAAAGAACCTTTCAATGATCTATGAAACGAACATTTTGAAGCCCTGATTAATAAGGTTTTCACGGAGATTAATATGCCTAATGCCTCGCGTATCGAATTAGCTATGAATCATACACTCTGTAAGCAGGAAAGGTTGTAGAATTGCTGTTCATAATAGGAAAATTAATAATTTTGAAATAAAAGTCAATTTTGTAGTAAATTGTAGTAACTATTTTCGACAAATTCGAGATGCAAGTCTTAAAAATGTAGATCTAGTAATTACTGTAGTTTCACTTGGCTGAGTATGTTCATGTGAGACACCGAGTGGTTTTACCTACGTCACCAACGGTGACCGCAGGTCTAGGAGCCGCTCAACTCCGTCCGTCCATCACTCTTTTGGGATACCAAGGTTGTGTAATCTGAAACGCAGACACCTTGAACCCGATACTTCTGAAACTTTGTACAGTCGTTGTGGACACATTGAAGATAAGCACCTTCCCTTTTGGTGAGATTTGAATAAAAAAATGTCGAATTTATCCATTGTTGAACTTTTTTTAATCAAATTTTAACATTACGGTACTGAGTTTGTGTAATCTGAAATCCTGACACCTTATACCTGATGCTTTTGAAACTTTGTACATTTGTTATGGCCACATTGAAGATGTGCACCTCCCCTTTTGAACAGATTTGAATAAAAAATGTGGACTTGAACCATTGTCGAACTTAGTCATTTTTTCATCATATTTTAACATTACTGTACCTGACATGTGTAATCTTTTGACTAAATACCTCTGAAAGCTTGCACTGTTGTTTTAACACATTGATGATGTGAACCTCCCCTTTAGGGCATCTTTTGATAAAAAAAAATGTCAAATTTATCCGTTATTGAACTTGGTCCTTTATTTAAACATATTATATCATCATGGTACACAGTTTGTGTCTGGAGACGTTGCACAGTTCAGAACGTACTGACCATGGACAGCTATTCTTTAATTTTTGCAATGCTTTCACATTTTCTCATAAAGATACAAATAGAAAAAAAAGGGAAACGGGGAGTGCGTCAAGGAGACAACGACCCAAAGGGGAGTAAAGAGAAATTGTCGCCCGGACACACACTCCAATGTTTTTATTTCAAACTCAGATATGGACTATATATTTTATTCTTTGTTCAACTATGAACATTTAGTTTCCTTTTTTGTCTATTACAGTATTAGGGTGGAACTTAATAGTTTCTCAATTATAACTTGCATTTGAGGAATGTTTTGGCAATATGGTAAATGAATACTTGGTTGAATTTTCAAACTTAAACAAGGCATTCTGTTAGTTTGAAAAGAAAAACACTTTCTGAGTTGAACATGAGTGACGGTGACGCAGGTCCAGTTATGTAATTAGTCTTGTTAAATAAATAATTGTTTTCAGATATATTGGAACGGAAGCTTTCTTAGTGTCTCACTATATCCTGCACGTGAGGTTGATATAACAAATTATTCTTATAGTCTAAAATTACATAATGACGAAGAAAGTGTAAATTTATCTTCACAAGTGGTTACATTAAGAAGCTATTGATAGAAGTTTAAAGCTTTTTATCGAGCGCTTACCACCTGCCCTTCCACCTAATTTTGACTAACTTAGCGTTTGAATTTATTTGAACTTTGGTTTTAAATGAAGTATTAATCTTTATTTTTTCCAGAAATATAAAAGCACTTTTTCGGAAATATGCATCAAGGATGCTTATAATACGACATTTGATTTAGATGTTCGATTCACCGAATCAAAACGTCCCCGAGAATACATCAAACTGGTCATCGTGGCAGAAACAGACAAAATTGCAGGTAACAAAGACCAAAGTTTATTTTATTAAATAAATGAATATACAGAATTAAATATTACGTTGGATATTTCATTTTTATGTTGTTTTTTTATAATCCTAATGCATGATGTTTATATCCTACCTCGGTTTCAAGCTAGTAACAGATTGTTAAAGATTTCTGGATAAGTGTCTTATATTCAAACAGTGGTACGTTTATCGTCAACAAACAATATGATTTGTTTCTATACAATCAGTTAGTGGAACGTGAATGATAATTGATGAATATCGGGTTAAAAAGTACTTAAATCAAAGAATATAAACAACAACTTCATTAACTTGGGTAGAAACTCTTGTCCAATATGAACACAGTCGAGTGTTGGAAGTATGTTGTCCTGATAAACTCCAATTGGATTAATCGAATTTATAACATTGGAAACCTGGTTCTGGTTCTCAGTGGGCGAAATAACTTTACTTTTGGTCAGAGTTCAGTTTACAACATGATTCGCATTTATTCACCACCAAAGATTTCCATGATGGCTTAAGAGATGAACAAAATGGACACGAAAATGAAAGCAGTATAAGTGTGTATCTATAATGTTGCAAATCAAAGATAATTTTTGTTTGTCACATTTTGATATAATCAGCTACATGTATGAAATTACTTCTGTATGACGAAATCACGATAACTAACTTAAATTTTTATCTAAACTAATCTTAATTTAATTTCGACTATTGTGATGAATTTGTATTGTGTTACAGATACGGAATCACATATTTCTCCTGTTGTATATGTTGGATATCTTGCTGTTGCCTCATTTGTATTGGCCCTTATTGTACATCTTTGTAACAAATATAAAGTGTTAAAACGTTTGAAGACGATATGTAAGGGACAAAATTCATTTCTAACGTGTTGCATGACTATGGCTGAGTGCTTGATTACAATAGGATTAAAATGGAAAACGTGTGTTGAAATTTGCAAAGGACAAAATCAAGATGATATGGAACCTAGTACAGAATCACAACAAATGACAACGATATCAGACTTAAGTATAGCACGAGGAGGGACTGCAGCACAATCAGACTCAACATCCCCTCCAAATTATGGTAAGGGTTATTTTCATTTTCAATGTCTACCTCATTGTCTTTCAAAATCATTCTTTAACTCTTGCACTGATTGGTTTAAGCTCAGATGTTTGAAAGACTGAAAAATGCAGGGAATTAGAATTCCGGAAATTGCAAAACAACTTCTATAGAAATACACGAAAAACATTATTCTGAAAAACAATTAAAAAAAAGGTTTAATTAAAATCTATGTTAATCTGAAATCTAAAAACAAACCATGACTATTACGCTCTTTGTTTCATTTAGTAGTCGTATTTTGCTTAAGTTAAGATTGTTCAAAAATAAGGAATATTTTCTCCTTTAATTAATGTATTGAAATAGGACTTATGATAAAAGTTGTCGTTTTCCTCGTCAAAAAACACGTTTGTTTTTGTCAAAAATGTAAGTCCCGGTCATTTCAATACTTATGAAATTCTACCATACAAATAAACCTTGGTACAATCACCTCAAATTCAAAGAAATAACAGTGTAAAAAAGCAACGACAAGAAGATAATCCTTTCATCTCGGCAAATTTCATATTTTGGAAAATTGCCATCGCTAAATAATTACATCTTGATCATTTTCTTCATCTTTTCATTCGAAATTTAAATTAAAAGCTAGCCCAAACCTAAAAAATGGAGTTACGGCGCTTTGGTTGATAATTTAGATGATTAGAGACATTCGTTGTTGAAATAGCCATCTGCTGTAACTTAATTCAGGTTTAATACAGAAAATTTGTAATAAAAATCTTTCGTTTTGTTAATTTTGATAAATTATGAAGATAACGACTTTTTTTGCATAATTTGTCGGTAACGAAAATAGCTTTATAAGCAAAATTTCCAGACATTAAACCCTGTTTTATATTTCCAATGACTAAAGCTGATGTGTTTCTTCCATTTTCACTGTTAGATGCATCTTTTAACACGTGCTTTGAGGCCAACAAAGCCAAGGATCAGTTTTTATTTTGAACTACTGAGTTATTGTATTGACAACTAGATATTTCATTATTAGAGGAAAAGGTTTGATATCATGACGTAAAACCATGCGAATGCCACTGACACTGTGCACACTTCCACATTTGATATTTAATGTAAAGTTAAAAATAATTAATTGTTTCTATCATTCTAGATTCAGTATTACTCACAATTGAGGACCCAACATCGCCACCACCGTCTTATGATGATGTTGTAGATCATCGTTAGTTGAATGTAGAAGAAACTGAAGTCATACTGGACTTAATCTCAAGATTCTATAAATCTTTTAAAAGATTTCCAAAATACTTGTCCAAAGTGTACAATTTCCACTTTTGGATCTCAAAGAATTGGTTGCTATACGGAAAACACAGACAATAGCCGATTTCCAGAAAAAGTGCAATATCTATATATAAGAAACTAGTTTTGAATTTGCAAGAATACCATATCATCTGTAATTTCAGTATTTAGTTATCTGTAACATGTATAGTCTGTGCCGATGAGACAAAACAAAAAAATGACTTAAGAATTAACAACGGCCACCAATCAGCAATACTGTAAGACAACATTTCAATATAAAATGTGAATTAATTGGCATTATTGAAGCAATATCCGTAGTAAAATCCATAATTAAAATGTATTTTAACACTGTTTTACTATACATGCTTGGTGCATTCACCTCAAGCACAAGGGACTCCACACTTTTAATTTATTTTATTGCTTAAAATAATCAGGAGAACAGGAAAGTATACCTAATATGGCTGAAAAACACAGTAACATGCCACACTGCACGAAGGAACTGCACAAGAAAAAACACAAAGCCAAACGTCTTTTTATCTTTTAAGGATGGTCACTCCTCAGGTTTTTGAAACTGTCTCTGACTTTCGGAATTCTCTTTTTTAATCCATCATGATGCATTGAAACATTTTGCACGCTGACCCCTCACTATGATAGTTTACATCTTCAATAGACTTGTGACAAAATTTGATGAAATTCTTGATATCAATTCATTGCATTTCAAAGGCTGAATTCCTGAATGCAAAATGAATGAAAAGTCTAGAGAAGATCAGTTTCCCGCCAAAATTTCAGGTGTTTAAATCTCAAAATTGGCCACTCTGACCTATCAATATTTTTGGCTTAAAATGATGTATGATCCATATCATAATAAATAAAAATATTAATTTTTAATCCTTGATATAATAAACTTGAGGAGTGGCCATCCTTAATTTAATTTGTCTTTTTATTTTTGTCTTTTATTGTTGTAAAAATTTCTGATTTTCTTTTCACATTTTATACATCGTTATTTTGGGATTCCAAATACTTTGTTCTCATTTGCACGGAAGTGACATAGATTTTCAAAATGGCAATATGGTTTAAAATTGGGTACAAAAAATTAAGATAAAAAATAAATCTAGCCAAATTACAAACACATACAAGTTTTAATGCATTGGTAATGTGAGCTGCAGTCCAACTGGCGACAATGGTTTTTGTAATCCTCCTTTCATGGGAACATTCAACGAATTCAATCTAACACACTGATTCAAATACTTAATACTACTTTTCTCAGAGGGTTTGAAAATTAAACAAATAATTAACTGTTATACAATGAAAGTACGGTCAATTATTTGTTGGCTTGGAATTTAATGAATATTATTGTTATTGAATTACTTGATATATCAAACTAGGAATTATTCAGAACACAACGTATTTAAACGAGATATGTGTATGTGTGTGTGTGTGTGTTTAGTAGAAGAAGGGATTTTTTTATTATATACTATAAGATAGTAGTATGATTGATCACTTTGCCATAAAATATGAATGTAGCCATTTATTCTGTGAAGGAAATATTGGACCGGATTTGAATTTACTACCGGATTTGACATGCTCAAAACTGCAGGTGTCAAATAAGAAGCAGGAGATGCTGTACTGTACCGGTGCACATGATCTCACCCGTGGTTATTAAGTGGGTCCGTGTTGTTCATTTAATATATGTGTGTCTTCATTTTTCTTTTCTGTGTCGTGCACGTGTTATATCTTTGTTTCTTTGTATTTCCGATGTTGCCATTGTCCTTTGATTCTTATTTATAGACTGACGGTTCGGTTCTGTGTTTCCTTAGACAATAGAGCTTACTGAATAAATAGATAGGCAAACAAATACTGAAGGAAAAAGAGAGATAAACATTTCTGTATAACTGACAATAGACTGTAACTTTGCAACACTAAAAAATACATGAACTAAATTAACAATGGACAGTTTTATTTCTTTTAACATATAATAAACAGTTGAGCAGTTAGCTCATGTTACATTTGTCGCAAACAATTAAACAATCAACAAAGTCGATTTTAGCACGTTATTGAAAAATATATTTATGTGGTATTATGGCATCGTAAGACACTTTTTGCATCATTGGAGTAAATAAAAATGGATGTAAAGTCGTTATATTCAACTCAAAACAATGCAAAGGGTCGTCTTAAACTTGCCATGAGGTGCATATGGCTTATCGTTGTAGGCCCCATGGTGACTTGAAGAACAATAAAAGTGTTATCCCGTTGCTTAGTTCTACCATGAAAATGAAGATACTTTGTCTCAATGTGCATTTAATCGATATCCCTACATTTTATACTGTGCAAATTAAATATTTTAGGAATAATTTTCCAAATGAATATCGATGTAAATAGGAGTCTAGGATGATGTTTATTTCGCTGAACTTGATTACTCTTTATTTAGGGCCCGATTCCGACCTGCCGTTGGGTGTGGGGTTTCCTCACCGTTCATTGAAGATCTTATGGTGGCTTTGAGTTGTTATCACTACCCTTTTGGTCGTTGTCTCTTTGACACATTCCCCGTTTCCCTTCTTTTTTTTTTATCGAAACAAGAGCTAAAACCATACATCAAGAATGCATGGCAATAAAAGGATTACATACAGACAGAGAACGTTAGAAGCTGTTATAACATAGGGTCCAGTAAGTCTTCAAAGAAAAATCAAATATCACAAAACGAGTATATTTTATAATTCTGCTATATATGAAAAATCAAAATTTCACAAAAAGAGTTTATTTTATAATTCTGCTATAGATGAACAAAAAGTTCAAACATTCGAGATCGACATGTAAAAACTACAATAACAGGAAGTCTCAATGCACGAAATATTAAAATTCCACCAAAGAACACAGAGCATCATACAGATTGATTGATTGATTGAATATTGTTTAACGTCTACTCAGCAATATTTCAGCTATATCAAGACGAGAACAAGTTTGTTGATAAGTAATCACTTTGGGGTATGGAAATGGCCATGGGACGGGAAATTCTGACTGCCAATGGACAAGTAGGGTGAAATCGTCAAGGGCGGGGAATTTAGCCTTGTAGCCGATCACCTACGGACCACCCCAAAAAGAGCTTGCTACAAGGGTTCTTTAACGTGCAGGAAGCGTGGCATTTCTTCCAACACGTGNGTTCTTTCTACAAGGGGATCTTCAAATATACTGGGATTTCTGGATTTCATAGCTGTTTTTAGGCGCCGGATGCGATTTACAATTAATGACTTTATGGACCTGATCCAGTCGGACAATGTCTCAACGTCCTCTTTCTCTTTCTTTGCCCACTTCCTAGCATAGTCTTCAACTGCATCCATCAAAATCTTAAAGTTGTACTTCCAGTTGATGTGCTGGGGCTCACGAAATTTGGGACCTTTTGAGAAGATATCTCGTAGTTTGAGGTTGTCTACGATATCTACACAGAGCATCATATGTCGAAATGCGCATATGCAGAATTTAAATTCACAGTAACTTCGGTATTTAGTTATAGAATAGTTCCATAAAGTTTGAAGTGAATTATTATGGGTTCTTCAGTCGGAGAGTGAAATGTGAAGATGCCTTAGAATACACTGGCAAACGAATGGCAAAGTAATGAATAAGAATGGAAAATAAAAAATAAAATAAAAAAAACATGACAAGTCCGTAAAAACTTTTTGTTTACTTTAACTTTTGTATATCTTGAATGCCTCCCTAGTGGGTTTCGGCCTGCAATGGAGACAACAGGACACACTTCTCATTATACTAATAAAAAGTCCGGAGTTGACTACTTAAGTCCGTATTAGGGTTAAAACTGAGAACAAAGTCTTATTCAACTTATTAAATGGTCTTGTAAATTTTCTGGTCTATAGTTAATCTGTTGTAACAAAAGGCAAGAGTTCTTTTCGAATATCACTTACAACAATCAATATTCCTAGGCTTGCGATGATATGATTAAGGCACTGAATCTTGCTAGACAACAATTTTGTACTTTTGACAACATTGTTTATCAACAGGTCATTGGAATTCCCATGGGTACAAATTGTGCACCTCTCATTGCAGATCTTCTGCTGTTCTCTTACGAACGTGATTTTATTTTTAGAAAAGTACAAATGGAACCATACAAAACAGCAACGACCTTATATCCAATTTTAATTTTAACAGCAGTTAATTGACGATATCCTTACTATTGACAATCCCAAGTTCTTAGATTATGAGGACCTTATTTACCCAAAGGAACTGAAGCTTAATAAGGAAAACACTGATTCTAAATACTGCCCTTTTCTGTATCTAACAATCATCATTGACTCGGGTCAAATTAATGCGTCTGTTCTACTCTTGACGACTTAAATGAAAATAACCCCACTTTCACATCCAAACTTTTACAGCAAGGTTACAATTTTCATAAATTGTTAAACATTGAAGAAGTTTTGTATTGGATATGAACATCTAAAGCAAAGTAATATTTATCGTGATCAAAAGTATTTCGCGACAGGGAAATACTGAAAATATATCAATGCCTTTTCTACATCAAAACCATTCACTAAAGTGTATCCGTCAAATCTTGATACAAAATAGATTTGCCGTGTTTTCTATTCAATCTTTATATAATTAAGGCATCACCATCAACTGTTGACGTGCTTTTTTTGTCATACTGGACTGGACTGCGCCACCTGGGAAATATGGCCGTCGTCAACACTAACACTAACGATACACGCTTCTTGTAGTACCCTCGAATTTAATCTGAAGTAAAGGTAGTGAGGTGTTTATACTTTCAATTTATACTGTGATACAACCATGGCTTATGGTAATAAATACAGACTTTTCTTAACGTCCCTGAATAAGCACTACTTTTAAATTTTGGCTTTCCATATTATTTGATTCTAATGCTGCTGATGATAGGTTACTCCTTGAAACATGTGTTCAGCATAACGAAATTAACTGTTTTTTTTTATGTAACTTGGGTACTTTTTGGTATTTTTCACCGATTCACATATGAAAACAAGATAATAAATGGCCATTTAGCACAACCATTAAGAATTTTGAACATATTGTCTGTATATCTGTTTCTACACATTTTTAAACTGAACAGATTTTCATTACTGGTCAGGTACAATAATTTCTTTCAAAGCAGTATTTTATTTTTATTTTATTCTAAGTAAAATAGTAGATTAGTTTCAACATTTTCACATACGAATTGAGCAGAATTCCTAGCATCATCATCTTGGTCAATAAAAGAATGTGCACTCACATGTAGACAGTAGCTGCGTGAGGAAAGGCACATGATATTATAACAAAACATGCATGTTTTCATAATGTTCAGGCCGATAAGTGATTTGTAAAAAACAACAGACTGAAATGAAATATTTCATTAAACCAAACAAAAAGGGTTGACTTGTTTACGACAGTTTATATCCTTATCTCTTATTATTTTCTTGGTATTGTTTGTATTTTTTCATAAAAAATTTGGCAGTAACTGACATAAGTGGTCGATGTCATAAGAAAGAAGAAAAAATCCATTGAAGCGGGAATATATCAGGAAAAGTATCTGTACGAATAGTTAATGTGAATTAACAACCTGAAAATTAACAATTGAAAATTATTACAAATGAAGGTCTCCCACACTGTTTATATTTAAAATCATATATTTTAATGTTTTATTCATTTTACTTCAGGTAATATGACCATTTCTTATGTTCATCCTACAAAAAGCTTTTACCAAAGGGGAATGTATGAATTAAAATAGAATTTTGGTCATAGAACATTCGTCCATACCTCCGGCAATATGCATATTGACGCATTTATTTTCCGTTTAATTAGAGGTGTAATTGTGTTCTTTTTTGAAATATTCTATTTGATTGATTGATTGATGTTTTACGCCAACTTCAGCAATATTTCAGCTATATTGTGGCGAGAACTGTTGGGTTTATTGAACAATTTTAATAAATACATAAAGTATTAATATAAAACCATATCTTTATACAAATAAAACAGATGTGTAAAATGTTAAAAAACATAATAGTAATTTTTTGGTTTAACAATAACAATATTAGAAATTAGAAACTTGACTTTACTACTAGATTTGACTTGTTCAATACGGCGGGTGTCTTATATTAAGCAGGAGATGCATTCTCTACCGGTGCACCTGATTTTACCCATGGTTTTTTATTGGGTCTGTGTAGTTCATCTTTGTGTGTGTGTCTTCATTTTTCTTTTCTTTGCCGTACTCATGTTGTGTCTCTGTTTTTTGGGGTTTTTTTTTGTCGTTTCCAAATGTTGCCATTGTCCTTGGATTGTTCGTTTTTGGATTGACGGTTTAGGTTCTCATTTACTATATATTAAGCATATTCATGAAATGTAGTTGATGTCAAAATTTTTAAAACAGATTTTAAAGTATAAATAAATTCAAGATTTATTACAGAACAAAATGCCGAAACAGCAGTGAATTCCACTTTTTTATGCGGCCATTTCAACATAATTCTTTTCAAAGCAGATAAAAATCCAACATAGAAGACCAAAAATCAAAATGAACGGAACAAAATGAAGGGCAACAGGAGAAGAGACAAACTAAATGGCCTAAATTTAAATCCAAATCAGTTACAGTCAGGGATTTGTATGAGCGAGAATATCAAAACTTAAGATATTGTATTTTTTCAAATGACTGGTCTTCGGGCAAATGTAATAAACGAAACCTTAGAGATGTAGATACTTTTCCAACATTGCTGTTTCTTCATTGAGAAAAGCGTTTGAATCTGGACGTAAAACCTTAATCATGTCCATAGTCTTTTCTGTGAACATTCCTGTGTAATTCGCTGCGATCCTTTCATGCAGGGCCACATTAGCCCTTTATGTGTAGTTCTAATTGATAAACTTTTGTTGAGGATCGACTGTCATCCCCGCTGATTTCAGCAAAAATACATGTAGTTACCTTTCTTTTAGCTTTTATTTTTAGTTGACTGTGTTTAGATGTGTGTCCATATTTAATCTGGAATTGTTCACTTACACAGTAATTGTTCACAGTAACTTCGGTATTTAGTTACTTGTTACCACTGGATCGATGCCTCTGCTGGTGGACTGTTAGTCCCCGAGGGTATTCACCAGCCCAGTAGCCAGTACTTCGGTGCTGACCCGATAGCCGATTCTATTTGGAACTTTGCAATATCTAAATTTTGTAAATTTGTTGAAAACTAAGGAGTATCTCCCTCATGCAAAGCCCTGTCCTTAGCTGATTTTGGCTTTACATTTAGATCATATTGGGTTTTTGTTCTCTATCAGTTTTTAAACATCTTTGAATTTATGGTCTTCCACACTTTTAGATTTTATCTGCACTGAAGAGACATAAGTTGTCGAAATGCGCATATGCAGAAACGAAATTCACAGTAACTTCGGTATTTAGTTATTTACATGTATAGAAAAAATGCCAAAGGTGTAGACGTTTGGGCCTTCACTGTTGATCAATTAACACGGGGGAAGCTGTAAAATTATCATTACTTACCCAGTACCCAGTCCTTGCTAGTTCCTTTGGAATATCTATCATTGATTTCATCCAAACACTTCCTGGTTTCGATACGAACCCCGTACAGAATTAAGTCCGTTTGTACTCTTGTCTGTTACCAGAAAACAAAATGTTGTAGCTTACTCGAGCAAACATAGTAATTAGAGTTATTGAAAAAACGAATTGATTTTAAAACTATGATAAAGCGTTTCTTATGATAGATTGTCTAGTAGTTTTTGAAAGGTATATTCTTTAAGACATACAAACACAGTAGCAAACGTATATATTTTAATTTCGCATTGTTTGCAAAAGTTTATGAAGGATTTTGTTTCTTACTCTGCGAAGTCCATAAAACGACTTCCCATACATGTGGTGTATATTTTGTAAAGAATATCAGATTAAACATGCAGTGTAAGTGTCAAAAACGGAAACGAATGCTTTAGTACTAGTGGGTCTTACATATTTTGCAATAAATGGGATACTTAAATACGTATTAGCTTTGAATAAGTATGAACCACAACAACTGTCATGCAAATACTAGTTTACTAGATTCTGATGCTCACGAACTTGCATAATATTGAATATCTACTAAAATGTTTTGCAATCCAAATTCCATAGTTGATATCCCTCGAACTCCTTTCAATCGTAAATTTATGTCACAACAATGTGCAGCGGGTAATGTTTTAAATTGCTTGAAAAATGGTTTTAATATCTTTCTATGGCACTAAAAAAAGTATTTTAAGCATCTTGAAGTTACGAGGTTTGGGATGCAGGATAATAATTAATGACAGATGAAGTGAAATCATCATAAAATAATGATACTAATTGTGAAATCTACATTTACATAAATTGGGAACATACCACTGTATATACTTTAAATGTTCCCACATGTGTTCCATACATATGATAGTAAAAGGAAACACATTGAGCCTTTAGTCCTCTGTATTTCGGCGACAAAAGTATGGCTTTATTTCCATTGCTCCTTCCTGAAGCCTCTACATACATGTAGTGTCCTGTAATAAGATACAGATCATTGCAGATTTTGCAAAAAAACAAGACCAATTACATGTCTGGACTTGCGTCACTGTCACTCATGTTAAACTGAGAAAGTGTTTTTTTATAACCTAACAGAATTTCATGTATATGTTTACCAATTCAAACAAGTATTCATTTACCTTATTACCAAAACATTCTTCAAATGCAAGTTATAATTGAGATTATATTAAATTCAACCCTATTACTGTAATAGACAAAGAAAGAAGAAAAAAAAACTAAATGTACAAAGTTGAACAAAGCATGAACTGAAAATAGTCCACATCACTTCAGCAAAGGTGAAACCATACCTGAGTTTCAAATAAACACATACTTTGAATCGTTATGAGGAAATATGTGAAAGCAATGCAAAGATTTAAGAATAGCTGACCATGATCAGTGCGTTCAAAACTCTGCAACGTCTCTGGACAAAATTGAGTACCATGATGATATAATATGATAAAATAAAGAGCAAGTTCAATAATAGATAAATTTTACATTTTTAAAATCAAAACTGGCCTAAAAGGGAGGTTCACATTATCAGTGTGTTCAAACAACAGTGTATACTTTCAGAGGTATTTAGTCAGAGATGTGAATGTTTCAGGTTACACAAACCAGGCACTGTAATGTTAAAATATGCTGAAAAAATGAATAAGTTCAACAATGCATAAATTCCACATTTTTTATCCAAATGTAATCAAAAGGGGAGGTGCACATATTCAATGTGTCCAAAACAACTGTGCAAAGTTTCAAAAGTATCAGGTATAAGGTGTCAGAGTTTCAGATTACACAAACTCAAAATCGTAATGATGAAATTTGATGAAAAAATGACTAAGTTCAACAATAGATAAATTCGACAATTTTTATCCAAAATCACACCAAAAGGGGAGGTGCACATCTTCATTGTGTCAAAAACAACTACAAAGTTTCAAAAGCATCAGGTATAAGGTGTCAGAGTTTCAGATTACACAAACTCAGTACCTTAATGTTAAAATTTGATGGAAAAATGACTAAGTTCAACAATGGATAAATTTGACAATATTTGTCCAAATCTCACCAAAAGGGGAGGTGCACATTTTCAATGTGTCCAGACAACTGTGCAAAGTTTCAAAAGTATCGGGTTAAAGGTGTTTTGAGTTTCAGATTACACAAACTTGGTACACCCAAAGCGTGACGGACGGACGGAGTCGAGAGGCTCCTAGGCCTGCGGTCACCGTTGGTGACGCAGGTAAAAAAACCGTTCACTAAAAGAACATAAGTCATACATCCAGAAAATGGGTTGGATAGAAGGATATATCAATATTAAAAAATTGAAGACTACGGCAGATCAAACAACACAAATGGACACAACAGAACGCCACAAAACTAAGGTACGTGCAGTTAAGCTATCGGTTTTTGGTAATTTGTTATATCAAATGGCATTCTCTCCATTTGCATATCCTTTTCTCTATATCGACGCCAATTTGCGAGAAGCACTTTCCAGTAAGCGGAAGGGCGTTAATAACAAAATACCGACGTTACGTAAACAACGGTGTACATAAGATTTCCCGAGATAAATTTGTTGCATAGGTTTTACTTATAAGGAAAGACAAGACACATTTTGTTAAAAATCGCACTGATTCAAACAAGTACACTGAGACTGACGTAATCAAAATGTTAGAATTTTTGATCGACAATATCTTGTCGAATTCGGAGGTCGTGTTTTCCAACGGACAATAGGGATTCCTATGGGAACTAACTGCCCGCCGCTTTTAGCTGACCTTTTCCTTTACTCGTACGAGGTAAAGTTTTTACAAAGGTTTATTCAAAGAAAACAAAAACATTCAGCCCAGTTCTTTAATTTCATCTTCCGCTACATAGACGATGTACTGTCTCTTAATAATCCTAAATTCAAGGAGTATTTACATCAGATTTATCCAAATGAGTTTGAAATTAAAGAAACAACTGAAACACCTACTTCAGCTTCGTACCTAGATCTTTTGACGATTGACGAAGATGGACGTTTGAAATCTAAGCTATATGAAAAGCGTGATGATTTTAATTTCCCAATTGTGAACTTTCCCTTTCTTAGCAGCAAAATACCTCCTCTCCAGCCTATGGCGTGTATATTTCACAGTTAAATCGTTACTGTCGAGCGTGTATTTTGTACAGTGATTTTTTGAACAGGGCAAAAACACTGTCCCAAATGCTGCTTAGTCGGGGATTGGTTCAACCTATGTTAATTTCATCCCTCAAGAAATTCTATGACCGTCACCATAACATCCCAAATGAAAGTGGACATTTTCAGCTAGATTCACGTCTTCCCGGATTTGACTACCGACTTTGACATTTTCCTGGATTGACTCACTCACAGTGTGACGGGTGCTGTTAACAGAGCAGTACATGCTTACCCTTCCGGAGCACCTGATGTCACTCTCAGTTTCACTTGAGTTCACACTGTGAGTGCCTTTGTTTTGAATGTTGTGATTTCTATTTCTGTGCTTTCTATCTGTCTAACGTCATTGTTTTTTGTGTCAACATCATTGTTTTCTGTGTTCTCGCTTTGGCCATGTCTTTAGACTTTGATTTTTGTACATTTAACTCCTTTGTTTTTCGGTATTCTACTGCCGTTGTTTTATTTGATCTGTTTTGTATTAACAACTTTAGCAATTTCGGTGTACGTTGGTATATTGCCACTTAAATTTTACATTAGAAAAATAACATGAAAATGAGGCTCAATAGAGCTTGTATAACTCATCTGACATTAAGAGCATCCAGTAACGAATTACTTCTACCTGAAAAGAGTTCATAAAGCTCAGAATATTTTCTCGTTTATAAATATGAATTGAAATTGATGTAGTCCAGTATCCTTTATTTCCCTCAATCGTAAATTGGTGTCACAACAATGTGATAATGCTCATCGTTTTAATCGCTGGATATATGGGTTTTTATATTAGTTCTTTCTTTTCTTTGCACGGAACCAAAAGTAGTTTTAGCAACTTTTCAGCCGATTCGACAAATAACTAAATACCCAGGTTACTGTGAATTTACTTTCTGCATATGCGCATTTCGACAAATTATGTCTCATCAGTGCAGATAAAATCTAAACAAGGGATGGTACAGATTTTCATGTGTCTGTATCAAATATTTTATTACGCAAAAATCCGATCAATGTTAAACTATCTTCCAGGGTAGAATACGAACATGAAAAAACAACTTTTAAAAGGGGACTTTAAAATGACCTTTGTTACCAAGCTTGTTTCAAACTTAGTCAAATGATTTCAGTTGGGGATATCTATGAATGTGTTTTGCCCACACACGGGCACCAATCTCACAACTAATAACATTTTGTTATGAAAGAAAAATCGTGATGATAATATCCTGTTATGAGTGATGATATCGAGATGCAAGTACCAACAATTATCATCAAATTACTCATAAAGCACTTTTGTTTTTAAAAATCGGAGAATGTAGTTCGATCGCTATAAAGTCAAGGATCATATACAAATAAAAATTTCATTTAATTATAATGTATTGTTTGCTGAAATACTGTTTTTTGGGGGGTTGAACTTGTCAAATTTTTGACAAACCGTCCGAAATTTGTCTTTTTTTCAAAATCAGCAATGTTTTATACATATATTGTTATATACGTCCGATTGTAATATTGACACTTTTACCTTGATATGTTCGTTTGACACTAAAAAAGATAATATTTTATATGAAATTATGGATTTTGTGAATCGTTATGAGTGATGATAACAGGTTATGAGTTGCGGGATGTTTTATGAGTGATGTGACTTAAGGACAAAGTAAAATGGCCACTCCAGAAAGTATCTTCCAAGCGACCAATATTGTTTTGATAGAGGTTTCAATATAATTTTACAATACAAAAAAAAACTCCTATTCTTTTAATGTCAGTGTTTTTCTGACTACCTTTTGGCTGTTCTTAATTACAGTTTTTACATAGATACCTGGGACATCAGAAAATCACACTATATTGAATATAAAAATGGATTGGAAAATAGTATTGTTTTTAGCTCACCTTGCTAAAGCCAAGATGACCGTTTCCCGTCACTGGTGTCCGTCTGTCCGTCATTACTTTTTCATTCAAAAATCTTCTCCTCTGATCCGCCGAGCCAATAGTTTCCCTTCGAACGTTTTTATTTTCTATTTTCGTGCTTCATCTAAGATGTCCGCCAGCAGGTAAAATATTTTAGCATAGACCTCTTTAGGAAATGCTTTCAAAGAGATCTCCGAAATAACTGAGCCAATAGGAATCAGACTTTGTTACAATAGCCCTATGCGATCCCCTTCAAAATGTGTGATTTAAAGCTGCCAGTTGGTAACTCAGTTTATTCTAGGAACTTTTGAAAAATGTATACAAAAATCTTCTCCTCTTAAACTATTGGGCCATTTGGCCATCATGGTCACAATAATTCTGAAATGGTCAACTTCAATTTTTTTTCTTTGTTCTAACCTTATCCGACTAAGCCAATCGGAAGCAAATTTTATCACAAAGTCCTTTGATGATTCCCTTAAAAGTGTGATTCTAATACACAAATGTTGTAACGCTAATTTTGATTGGATAGTGTCAAAATTTTCAGGGGGTAAAATCCACGGTTTACCGTCGGAACCATTCGCAACGTATTTGCGCAAACGCAAACCAAACTTCAGGGGTAAATCTAAGATTTTACTGTCGCAAACATCCGTTTTGCGGCTCCGCTAACGCGTCGCTGGAAAATCTGTATGCGACAGTAAAATCTATGATTTACCCCCTCAGATCCTAAAATACAGTATGGTTATCTCTTAATTTATATTTTTGTACTTCATCCAAAATGGCAACCAACGGGAAATGTAGGATCATATTTATAGAAAATGTATTTAAAGAGCTGCTCCTCTGAAACTGCTTGAACAATTGTTTCTTTTCTCTTTTGGGATAATTCCGCTTGCTTTATTTTGAAGTTGTTAACTACAAAACTCATTCAAGTTCGATAATTTGTGAACGAAATAACTTCCTATCTTTAAACTTGATAAGCAAGTTGTTAACTACAAGCCCTTGCCAAGTTTGATTTACCCTTTTAGAGCCACGTGATTCTATACTTATGTCCCTTGAAAATTTGACATTTTGGGGTTTCTGACCGATTATTTTTAAGTGATATTGCAAACAAACTCAGGCTCAGTTCTATTTATAATTTATCGTTTATGATTTGTTGGAATTATTTATGGTAAAAAAAATAACACGATTATAGTAGTATTCAGTACTTGAGAGAAATTTTCTGAGGTGACGATTTTACTTTGTCCTTAGTCACATCACTCATAAAACATCCCACAACTCATAACCTGATATCATCACTCATAATAATTCACAAAATCTATAATTTCATATAAAATATTATCTTTTTTAGTGTCAAACGAACATATCAAGGCAAAAGTGTAAATATAACAATCGGACGTATAACAATATATGTATTAAATATTGCTGATTTTGAAAAAAAAGACAAATTTCGGACGGTTTGTCAAAAATTTGACAAGTTCAACCCCTCAAAAATAGTAATTCAGCAAACAATACGTTACCGTTTAATGAGATTTTTGTATGTATATAATCCTCGACTTAATGGCGATCGAACTACATTCTCCCATTTTTAAAAAACAAAAGTGCTTTACGGGTAATATGGTGATAAATATTGGTACTTGCATTTCGAAGCAATGAACTCGATATCATCACTCATAACAAGATATTATCATCACGATTTTTCTTTCATAACAAAATGTTATGAGTTGTGAGATTGGTGCCTCTTGAAAAAAATTTTGAATGTTTCTGGAAAAAAATAAAACAACGTACCATTTTTCCTTTCTCCGATTGTGATTTTCGGGCATTGTACGAGCTTCCTGTTATCTTCTTACCATTAATGGTCATTGGATGGTGTTCGGCCAATACACCAGAAAAAATGTTTTCGTAATGTGGAAATCAACATATTTTGTCATCTTCCAATCCACAGAAATTTTGGGTTTTTGGTATACCAAATGAAACAAAAAATTGCCATAATGAGACGGAAAAACTTTGGAGATGTTTAAACAAACAACGATATATTTTTTAACAAACGTGAATATTGGAAACATTAGTGCAGTACTGCATTGAACATCAAAACAATTTCAGAACAACTTGCTGATAGTATTTTATATGAAATTCTTACATATCTCGTATTGTCACCAGAATAATACTCAACAACATCAATCACACATAAACATGCAAAAATGGTTTCTAAAAAGTGTGCATGCAAACCAATCTTATTTTTGTGCTGGTTTAAATAACTAAATACCGAAGTTACTGTGAATTTATTTTCTGCATATGCGCACTTTGACATTTTGTTATTTTATCATTTGTACCTCCATGGTAGTTAGATCAGAATGTTAGGAATAATTGATAAAAACGCACATTGCAGTGATGACAACTGATCCTGCGTTTTATTATTTTTAACAAAAACATTGGCAAAACATTTCACGCATTAACAGCACATGTAACAAATTGTCAATTTGCATGATTATGTTATGTAATTTTAGGAAACGCCAGACACCTAAGTGTTGACTCTTGTGTCAAAGTGTCATTTGGATGCACCAAAATACAAATCATACCTCAGATAACAAACTGATAACAAGTCTGAAGTAATCAATCATAAATGAGGCATATTTTGTTAAACATCACACTGATTCACAAAAAAGTATACAGAGGAGAATATCATCGCAATGCCGGAATTTTTGATTGATAACATATTTGTAGAATTAGCATGGAGGAAAAGTTTTCCAGCAGACAATAGGGATACCTATGGGGACTAAATGTGCGCCATTCTTAGCAGATTTGTATCTTTATTCGTATGAAGTCAGGTTCATACAAGGGCTAGTTCAGAAAAAGACAATAAGCTAGCCAAGTCCTTTAATTTCAGTTTCCGTTATATAAATGATGTTCTTTCATTGAACAATCCTAAATTTCAGGATAACCTTTATCTTATACATGTACAAAAATGAACTCGAAATTAAAGAGACCACTGATACACCACATCAGCATCATACCTGGAGCTATACCTCTACATTGACAACTCTGGACGTCTGAAAACAAAACTTTACGACAAGTGTGATGATTTTGACTTTCCAATAGTGAACTTCCCGTTTTAAGCAGTAGTATTCCCACATCTCCGGCATATGGCGTGTACATTTTATACATTTTACAACTCATTCGCTATTGCCGTGCCTGTAGTTTTTACAGCGATTTTGTCATCAAAGCGAATTTACCGACTCGAAAATTTATACATCAAAAGTATTTTCAGTCATTGTTGCAATTGTCATTAGAGAAGTTTTAGGGTCGTCACCACGATTTGACAGACCGTTACAATGTTTCTGTTTAACAAAGGAGAATAGAATAGATATCTTTGGGTAGATCCAGAGTTTAATACCGGGCTGACTTATACCGACTGTGACAAAACCTACTTTTCACACTGGCAGTGTGACGGGTGCCACGCGCGGAGAAGATCATGCTTACCCTTCCGTAGCACCTGATGATACCTCAGTTTTTGTAGGGATTCGCACTGCTTTTGCTTTAGTTTCGTGGCGTTCTTGTTTTGTTTTTTCATTTTTTGTTTATTTGGTTTGTCTCTGTCATACTGTCTCAGTTTGTGTTGGATGTAATTGCCATTATTTTGGATTTATGATTTTAGAATTCCCACTTTCCTCACCCTTGCTACGGTATTCGTTTGTTGATGTATCATAAAATTTCAGATAGATGTCATTATAATGCACGAATCATATAAAGCAGGTTTTCGAGGGAAATTGACTGACATCGTTCCAGCTCTAAACAAGGCTGTAGCTCACAGATCAAAACAGTAGTCGTTGTTCACAGGAAAACTATTTTCAGTGTATTTCTGTTAGGCCTAAATCTTTACTATTGTGTTTTTTTTTTGTTTGTTTGTTTTTTTGTTTGTTTTTTTTTTTGTCGACTTAACCAGCTTTTTCGGTTCATGCTTATATTAACATTTATTACAAATTTTTTATTGTACAACAATATTACATTTAATGTTCACTGTTCTCCACAGAGCGTGGTTTTAATTTCATTTTTTTCTGGAAAAATTTGTTAAGTACTTGGTTAGAAAAAAACTGCTTTGTAATGTTCTGCATAATTTTGAAATGCAAAAATTGGGGAAAAAATAACCCCTGCCATTCTTTAACAAAAATTGATTTCTTTAAAAAAAAACAAATCTTGTGCAAGGTAAATAAAATCCTTACAGCCACCAGATATGAAATGGTTGGTGTCTAATTAAAGAGGTAGACCTGGGGTATGGGAAGATAACTCTGTTTTTCATTTTTCTAATACTTAAATAAGTAAATAGAATCATTGCAATAGGCATGAATTGTAATTCTTTTTTCACACAGTAAATAAATGTTCCATTTGTCATGAAAAGAACCATCAAACAAGCAGTTATTTATAACGAGTGCAGATTTCTGTATATTTTGTCAATGATATCAAAAAATAAAGTTTGTAAAATTCAAATTTTTTGCCAGGGAGGTAATTTAAAGCATGGATTCAGCAATATTATTGATTTTTACACACTTTATTCTAAATTAAGAAATAATGGAACGGTAGAATTTTCTGAAATTTTAATATATCTTACAGTCCTTTATTTTCAGCTTCCGTTATATAGATGATATTTTATCACTAAACAATCTCGCTTTGGTGATTTTCTTCATCTTATTTATCCAAAAGAGCTTGAAATTAAGGATACTACAGATACTTGCTCATCGGCCTGGTTCCTTGACCTTTATCTTGAAATTGACAACATAGGTACATTACAAACTAAGTTGTATGACAAACGCGATGACTTCTCTTTTCCAATAGCCAACTTCCCCTTTCTTTGTTGTAAAATTCCAAAAGCACCAGCATATGGCGTTTACATCTCACAACTCATTCGCTACTCAAGGGCTTGTGGTCGTTACAGTGACTTCTTTGTTAGAGCTCAGTTGCTTACAAATAGACTACTTAAGCAAGGGTACGTTTCCAAAAACTTAAAGTCAGCACTACAGAAGTTTTACGGCCGACATCACGATCTTGTGGATCGTTACGGGATATCTGTTTCCCAGATACGTTTCCAAAAACTTAAAGTCAGCACTACAGAAGTTTTATGGCCGACATCACGATCTTGTGTATCGTTGCGGGATATCTGTTTCCCAGATGACAACAGATCTTTCCCTCTACAACTAAAGATTGTTTGTTTTTTTTCTAACGGATTTGACTTTACTACCGGAGTTGACATGTACAACCCGACGGGTGTCTTATAAGAAGCAGGGGATGTTTACTCTACCGGTATATACACCTGATCTCACCCATGGTTTCTATTGGGTTCGTGTTGTTCATCTGTATGTGTATCTTCATTTTTCTTTTTTGTCCAGTACTTAAATGGTGTCCTTGTTTCATAGTGTTTCCGATGTTGCCTTTTTCCATGATTGTTCGTTCTTTGACTGACGATTCGGTTCTCACTTACTTTACACAAACTAGTTCTCTTTCTCTTCTCAGTTTTTGGTGAAAATCAAACGACTCAGTTTTTTTACAATAAGAGTTTAATACTGATCAAAATAGAGTAAACTTTTCAGCCTATACTGTTGAAAACATCCCTGTATTTCAGTTCCAGCTATTAGAATTAACTATTATTATTCATGCTTAATTCACATATCTTTATACTTTGAAATAACTCTATATCCAATACAAATTTAGTTAGAGCTAATTTTTATACACCAAAATCCAAGTCCTGAACGGATCAAATGACATGAGGTTACATGGTATTTTTGATGATCACTAGACAGAAAACGGGGCAGTAAAAATTGTTGAAAATTGCTTAAAGTCGACATGAACATATGTAGTTTCAATATTGAAAATATTGAGGAAATAAAACGAGTGGAAAATTTTAGGCCTACCCCCTTTAAGCTCTTCAAAAAGAAACTTTTAAAAGAACAAAATTTTATTTGAAAACTTACTATACCTTGATATTTTATGGTCTTACAAAACGGTGCATGTTTTATATCATTTATTATCAGTAAATGATTTAAAATCATTTTATAACTTAAACACACAGTAACTTCGGTATTTAGTAATATTATAGAATTTAATGGAAAAGTCAAAATTTGATCATATGGTCATATTTGAAAATGAATGCGAGCCAATCATGATTACCGATGCACGTCATTTGAAACAAGAATAAACGTTAAGTGAAACATGTCACGGTCCGTGCCTTTACGACCAGTGCACATATGTATTTAGATTTTTTTCTTAATTTTTACTTTTGCAGGTATTTGGGGACAGATTGTAAAAGTGGAGGTATCAATTGCCTTTTTCGAAAGAGCTTACAAATCAGGGAATATGCAACAACATAAAACATACTGACATTCTTTTCACTTAAGGACGAGAAACAATCATTGAATTCTAGCTTGTTTGATGCGGAGATATCTATTAGCCTCTTTATTTCTTTCTTCAGTAGAGTGACTTTACCGTGGTTTTATTATCACTGTCTCGTTGATCATAGTATTGCAAGATTCCTGGTGTATCTGTACGATTTTTCACCATTTAGAGTTTTGAAAACTATCAAACTTACGATCTTAGTTCGTCTGAGACTAAATTGTTGTGCATTTTGCGAATAAATGAAACAAAAATTATAAACTGCAGTGTGTTCTGTAATATGTTAGGCGTAACTGCTTAAAGAAGATGAAATTTTAAGAAAATATACGAATAATCAAAGACTGAAGGTCTTGAGAGTTGCCAATATAGAGAAAAGAAAACAATGCAAAATCTATTAAACTTAAAGTTTGAGCAAGTCAAAATTACGCGAGACACATGAAACGACATGCATGCAACAGTAAAAAGTTGACATAAAATTTTAAATATAGTGCAGATTATCAAGATGCATTCACAATACATGGTGTTTTCCAGATTCAATGGAATACCATTCATTACTAATCTATTTTCTTGTTTTAAAAGATTGACAAAGTGTGTAACAAAATCTAGGAATGTTTTTTACATTTAAATGACCTCTACAGCTAGAAGTAATGAAATAGAGCTACACAGTACAGCGTCGATAAGGTTAATTACAAACTGTATAACGTATATGTAAGTGAGTAACGAACCGTCAATCTATCGAACAATCCAGGGACAATGGCAACAATGGAAACACCAAGAAACAAGGACACCGCATGAGCACGGAACAGAAAAAAAAAGTGAAGGCACACATATAAGTGAACACGACCCTAATAAAAGCCATGGGTGAGATTTCCTCTTGTAAGACATCCGCATAGTTGAACATGTCTTCTCCACTAGTGAAATCAAATCCAGTAGAGCAAAAACAAAATTCAGCTGTAAAGGGAAAGATCTGTTGTCATCTGGGTCCACAAGATCGTGATGTCGACCGTAAAACTTCTGTAGTGAGGACTTAAAGTTGTGGATAATATACCCTTGCTAAAGTAGTCTATTTGTAAGCAACCGAGCTTTTTCATGGGAGTCTTTGTATTTACCACAAGCCCTTGAGTAGCGAATGAGTTGAGAGATGTAAACTCCATTTTCTGGCGCTGTTGGAATGTTGCTACAAAGGGGAAGATGACTATTGGAAAAGTAAGGTCATCGCATTTGTCATACAGCCTAGTTTATAGTGTACGTCTGTTGTCAATTTTAGGTAAAGATAAAGGTACGAGAAACGAGGCCGATGTGGGAGTATCTGTAGAATCCTTAATTTCGAGCTCTTTTCGGTAGATAAGATGAAGAAAATCACCAAAGCCAGGATTGTTAAGTGATAGAATATCAAAATACCGAAGTTATTTTGAATTTAGTTTCTGCATATGTGCATTTCGACAACTTATGTCATCTATATAACGGAAGGGAAATTAAAGGACTAGGCCAGTTTTATCTTTATTTTGAAGAAGCTTACGATGAATTCAGCCTCATATGAATGGAGAGAAAGATCGGCTAAGAGAGGTGCACAGTTTGTGCCCATTAGAATTTCGATAGTCTGTTGAAAAACAAGTCCTCAAAACTAGACAAATATACTGTCGATCAGAAACTTTAATATTCAATCACTTCTTCCTCTGTTTATTTTGTTTTCTATGACTGTGGATCGTATTTCACAAACTATGCTTGTTCTCTAACAATGTACTTATACCTCTGTTTGCTGTTCTTACGGAAACATCAATGCATTAAATAGGAATGGTAGTATAAAGTGTGGAGAGGTGTTGTTACATTGTGATAATGATCTAAAAATAGAGCAAGTAGAAAGATTGTAGTCTAGAAAAATTGTAAATTAATATCATAACAATCTGGGGTCCTCAGTATATTCAACAATTCGCATTAAAAAATTTAAAATGTGTTAAGCCGTCCAAAAACGCGTAATTCAAATGAAATGAATTTTACAGTAATTGAAAAATTAATTTCTGTATCTATACAGAGGATAAGAAGCACACACTGATTATACTTGTACATTTATTCGAAATATTTTTTACGGAAGTTGATATTTCTTGTATGTTAACAGTATCTTAGGATATATATATATTGATATTGATCAATCAACTAAGCTTTATTTGTAGCAATATACAATCAGCGTAGAAATTAAAAGGGGCTTATTTGAAGTATTCTAATTCTCAGTTATGATGACAAAGAGTTGCAAGCTGAAAGCTTCGCAGCTCAAAAATGTATTGTTGGGGCGGCTGCGACTGAGGGCTGTTAATTTACGTTCTAACATGGCAGTTGTTAATCGTCAACCAGTAAGACCCTGTTTACAATTGCAGGTTTAGATCGATTTAAAGGGAGATCGATTCAAATTAGATCGATCTTAAGCAAGTGTAAACAGTGTAGATCGATTCGGGATCGGTCTAAAGTAGTCCTCATGGCGAGGTGGTCTAAATTAGATCGATCTAATCTGAATCGATCTTGTAGTTATAAATATTTATAAATATACTTTCTTTGCAGGCCAAGTGTAAACGCATCGGTTTATTTTAGATCGATCGCGATCGATTTAGGGGAAAAGAATGTAAACGCAAAGTGATTTCAAATAGATCGATTTACTTTAGATCGATTTATATTTTTCGCTAATGTAAACACGG
Organism: Modiolus philippinarum; assembly: GCA_002080025.1. NCBI lineage: Eukaryota > Metazoa > Mollusca > Bivalvia > Mytilida > Modiolidae > Modiolus > Modiolus philippinarum. The sequence continues at coordinate 55,590 of MJUU01020042.1, forward strand.
TATAAGATACACAATAGCCTCATACTTAGCATATGCGTCAATGATGTCGGAATAAGAGAAAAACGGGGCTAACATGTTTCTGATTTTGTGTACGTCTTAATGGTGACTTCAAAGGGAAGAACAATAATAAAAGCGTTGTCCCATTGCTTGTTTTATCATGTACATGTACTTGTAGAGACTTATGTCTCATGAACATTTACTCAATATATCCTTCATTACATAGTTTGTTAACATTTTAAAACTAAACCATGACACTCAGACAATTAGATGTGTATTGTGTTACTTCCGATTCGGATCTGTTTGAAATCGTAAGCTTTATAATTTTGTCATTATTGACGCAGATCCCGGGGGTCTCTTCCTGTACATTGGTATACACAGACGTACCGCTGGAATGGGTCACTTTTTTGACAAGTCAAATATATCAATAGGGTGCAATTTTAATCAATCTGTTATATCAATGGGTAGATAATTTGGCATACCATTATTAAAATCATGTTTGTGTTGCATTTAATCTTAATTATTGAAAAAAAATAACCTAATGGTAAATTATACTACAAAAACAGTGTCCAGTGTGCAATATTTGCACTGGCAACAATAAAGCATAAATAGATCACAATATATGATTGGGTCCAGATTTTCATCGGAAATATATGAACAGGTATGGTTATTCAAAATATCGAATATACGAAAGGGGGGAGGGGGTGTTTTGAAAATCTCAGCCTTACGTATGTACCCAAAAGTATAGGTTGAGAGACCCCAGGACACAGGTAGCAATGTAGATGGGAAGTCCGCCTACTCTTAGGTCGATTCAGTATGGAAATTTTTATTTTCAGTCATACCGGAGGTATAAAATCGAAATAATTCATGGCACATATTATGGTTATTGTCTTTTATCTATAAGCTGGGCCTTTGTATTTAACAACTCTTGGTTAAATTCAAATATAAACACCAAGTCTATGGTATAATGACAATCCCCATACACTTGCCATAAATCATTTCTTAAATTTACCTTTTCTAATACAGGTTACAATTTAACGTCTTTTTGATATTTCGAGTGAATAGGAAATTAATCGACTGGCTGATTGATCGCAAACGCATCTTTAAAAACTCAACAATTCCAATAATTTGGTAATTTTATTTTGCTTATACAGCAAGATATACAATCATTGAAGCCTACTCACTTAAAACAATTTAAATCTTTGAAAGCCAATTTTCTTTCATGATGATTAAAATTCCCCACCTTATCGCAACAACTGCTTCGTCTTTAAGATATTTACTTTTGTACTTTCGTTAAGTATTTAAAATTTTAAGAAATTTTTTAGATAAACTATCTTTATTGTTGTTTCCTCCAATACAAGATGATATCATTCGGAAAACTCTAAAAGATTTGTTCCTGCTAAGAAAATGCTAATTGGAATTTACTAGGTTACTGCATGTAAGTTCAGTATGTTACATCACGCCAAAATCAACCTGTTTATTGTTCAAAATTTCAATCTGCCTGTTGCAATCTTTTTCCAGTTCTAAAAGGTGATTTTTTTTTGGTTTGTTGTATGATACGAACAAGTGATTGATTGATTAGATAGAGTTTAACGTCTAGTGAGCAATATTTTAGCTATATCAGGACGAGAACAAGTTAATCAATTAAAAAATGCAGAGGTAAAAGAAGAAGGAAATAAAGGTGGAAAGGACAACGGGGCAGCGAGTTTTTGATTGCAACTGAAATGGGCAGGAAATTAGTCTCTATACGAAACCCAGTGACCCGGCTCTCTTTAGAAAATAACAAGAGCTGTCGCGGAATGGCGTCCAATTATACCCCGCTCATTGTACCCTGAATCATATAAGGAAAGTGCTGATTCAAGTGTGTTTGTGAATCCAATACAGAAGTGAACATCAAAATTGTCCAAGTCGGTAAACAGAAAGTAGTATGATCCCAATCGATCTGAAAACACATCCCACAATATGGCATGACTATACATAGCTTGTGACAAAATTTCAGATAATGCAAAGAAATCTATAATGAATAAAAGAAAATGTGTCCATGGGACACGGATGCCCCCGCCATACAGATATTTCGGTAAACAGCACGTAGATGAGCGACAGACTTGAAAAGGGGAGACACTATACAACTCATCATACCAAAGCTTCAGACCAAATATCAAATCATTCCTGCATACACAAGCTGAGAAATCTTTGACGAAATTTTCGGACGTACGTACGTACGGACAGACAAGAGTAAAACTTAATGCCCACGTCGCCTAACGGCGGGGGCATAAAAATTACTCCATTATGCCACAAGTGCCGAAAAATTGACAAAGTTGGTACACAGGAAGTAGTATTCCGACAAATCAGAAAACGCATCCCACGATATGGCATGACCATGCAAAGCTTCTGACAAAATTTCAGCTTTGTATCATTTACCATTACAGAGAAAACTTTGACGAAAATTCACTGTATAATACTACAAGTGTCAAAAATTGAAAGTCTGTAAACAGGAAGTAGTATCCTGACAGGTCAGAAAACGCATACCACAATAAGGCATGACCCTGCAATGCTTCTGACAAAATTTCAGCTTTGTATCATTTACACAGAAAACTTTGCCGAAAATTAACTCTATAATGCTACAAGTATCAAAATTGACCAAAGTCGGTAAACAGGAAGTAGTATTTTGATTGGTCCAAAAACGCATCCCACAATATGGCATGACTATACAAAGCTTTGACAAAATTTCAGATCTGTTTAATATAACAATGCAGAGAAATCTTTGACGAAAAATTACTCCATTAAGCCACAAACTGTGCCAAAAAATTGACGAAATTGGTAAACAGGAAACAGTATTCCGATAAGTCAGAAAACGCATCCCTCAATATGTCATGACCATGCAAAGCTTCTGACAAAATTTCAGCTTTGTATCATTTACCATTACAGAGAAAACTTTGACGAAAATTCACTGTATAATACTACAAGTGTCAAAAATTGACTAAGTCCGTAAAAAGGAAGTAGTATCCCAACAGGTCAGAAAACACATCCTACAATATGGCATGACCCTGCAATGCTTCTGAAAAAATTTCAGCTTTGTATCATTTACCATTACAGAGAAAACTTTGACGAAAATTCACACTATAATGCTACAAGTGTCAAAATTGACCAAAGTCGGTAAGCAGGTAGTAGTATTCTGACAAGTCCAAAAACGCATTCCACATTATGGCATGATTATACAAAGCTTGTGACAAAATTTCAGATCTGTACCTTTCACCATTGCTGAGATAAATGCTACGAAAAAGTGTTACGGATGGACCCATGCACATACACACACACAGACCGAAAACAGTATACCCCCTATCCCGATGGGGATCGGGGGTATAATAAAAACATGGCGTTTCTCCACACAGTTCAGCTACAATGGTTCGCGGGCAGGCTTTCCGTATTATGACCCGACTACCCCGCATACACAGCGCATTCCCTATCCACCAACTTGGGACGCGCCCGGTAGCTCTATAACCTGAGTTCATGAAAACCAATTCAGGTACCGGGTACGAACATTTCAAAATGGACCATAATTTCTCTTGTAGCCAGGGAAGTCAATTTTACCACGTACACCACATGTCTTAACCATATATTACATAGACAAAGCTAAGTATAAGTTTGACTCAATGTAGATAAAAACTTATTAGTTTTTAATAACAATAACCCTATCCTTTGTGCATGAGTATACTATATAACCACGTTTATACTGTAAACAGGACAGTCTGACAGTTACTCACACATTTTCTCCGGTACCAGACAAAGGACAGAGTAATAATAACCCCGAGAACGAGAACGGAGGTTGAACAGTTTACAACGATGGAAATGCTTTGGTGTCACCAAACAAAAGATTGATTGATAAGTTATTTTCCGTCCAGTAAACAATGCTTCAGCTTTATCAACACAAGAACATGGTTATCAATTTAAATAAAAGAAAATGTGTCCATGGGACACGGATGTCCCCGCTATACAGATATATCGGCAAACAGGAAGTAGATGAGCTACGGACTTGAAAAGGGGAGACACGGTACAATTCATCATACAAAAGCTTCATGACAATTATCAAATCATCCCTGCATACAGAAGCTGAGAAATCCTTGACGAAAATTTCGGACGGACGTACGGACAAGGGTAAAACTTAATGCCCCGTCGCCTAACGACGGGGGCATAAAAATATAACTAAAAGAAGAAAGAAATAAAGGTGGAAGGGTCTACCTTTGGGAATGACTTTTGATTGGGAGTAATGGGTAGGGGTAGGAAATTTAGCTTTATACTACCCCCTTCTTATGAACAAATAAAGGGATATGGAGTAAATGTACATGGGACAAAATCCCTATAAATACATGGCAAGATTAAGCAACTGGAACAACGCTTTTATTGTTGTTATTCATCTGCTCTTTTAAGAAAAATACGGAAGGGATCTTTGTACTACGCGGGGCGTGGCGCTTCTCCACACAGTTTGGCTACAATGGTTGTCGGTAAGGCTTTCCGTGTTATGACCTGACTACTACGCATAGACAGGGTATTGCCCTATCCTCCACCTGGGGAGACGACCTTCAGCTCAGTAGCGGGAACTAAACAAAAGATTAAGAACCTCAACAGTACATCTATAATTTCTGATTCATATCAACTCCCTAGGACTTGGTATCTCTGTCTTGCTGCCGTATATGTTTTACAATCACAATACTTACAATAGTATTTCAAATAAATCATTGACCCAGTTCGTTAGCATGGTGTTAACATGTTTTGAGCAAAAATTTCTACAAAACAAATTGGTATGATTGCACAATCGTGAAGATTAACATTAAACAATAATCATCGATTTGGTGATTTTATCATTTTTGATGTTTTTCGTAGTTGGCTATCAAAATTTGAACCTATATTAGTTTTAGCATTGATAAGTCGCCACTTTTCAGGCAGTTATGGTATTTTATGTACGGATTATAAGACTTGAAAATTCCTTGTATCAATGCTTTTGCTAGGAGAAATTGGTATATTTTTATTCTGTCAATTACGTACACAAATAGGTTAAATGTTCGTTTAACATATAAGTGTAATAAAGGTTTCATTTTTATTTGTTAAGTGATTTTCGCAGTAAAAGTTTAGGTTGGTGGATTAATGTGCAATAAAACAAATTTAGTTTTTTAGATCACGAGTGATATTTAACGACTTCTAAACAAATAAAAAAATTACAATAAGATAAAGTTGGCTAAATTATTACATAGTTTTTCTTACCTTTTCCCCTACAACACATAAAATTACAGTTGTTGATATAAAAAAATCGTACCATCACGAAGACGAACGTCGTGCAAATTTGGCAAGTGTATAGTATCTGCTTTCAAATAACTTCGCGTCCATTTGATACTTAATTAATTAATTTTTTATTTATTTTTTTCATTTAAAATAATTTATATTTATATTTCGTTTGTAACTTGAACACCAGATTGCTACGAGTATTTAACTGCCTATTTTCTCTTACAATTACAATATTGTTTTCGGGTGACTGTTTCTTTGTGTGCCAACTCAACATGTTAGTCCTGCACAAATCAACCCTCATTCTGATATAGCTTCCATCTATAGTTGCACAAAGGTACGATCTGATTGGGTTTAGATAATAATTAAATAATTGTTGTCATCCGGTGCCCGACACACACACACACAAAAACTAATATAAGTCCAATCAACAACCACGGGCTGTTTGTGAGTCACGCAATATTTTGGGAACAAATGTTCATACATTTGTATCTTCTATAAAACTTCTTAAAAGTAAGTTTTTTTTTCCACATCAGTGAAATAAAACAGTAATCCTTGAAGCTGACAATTAGATCGGCACAATACCATCGTATGACTCTATTTTAAGGTGTCTGCAGGGTACTAATTTCCTATTACAGAATTTTGTAAAATTTTGTACAGTATACAGTAACATAACTGTATCATTGTTCAAAATATAAAATAAAATTTTGGGGTAACTGTGTATTTAAGCTCAAAAATTGAAATTGAAAATTTAGGGATTTTTCATAGAAATGTTAGGGAAAATGACTATATTAGGATATAACATTAAAACGTTGTTATAGATTTTGTTCATATTTTGCATGTGTTTTGAAATCATTATACTGTAACATATAAAAAATAAACTGCTGCGCCAAGAGTGCATGATCCGCCCGTCCACAGTCAACTCGAACTTTATGGCATTGTTGGACCACAACAAAATTTTGATTGAAAAAAAATTCAAACAGAATATGTGCCTTACCAAGATGTAACCAATTAACAAAATCAAATAAAAATGTAAAGTTAATGCATAGAAAAGGTGCCAAAAATGAATTTTTCCAAAAAATAGTAAGTCCAAGGGCCATAACTGTCCATAGAAATCATTCAACAGGAACCAAATTTAAACTTTATCATGTAATTTATAAACATACAATCATATACCATATATATCAAATCAACATGTTCACCCATTGTAAAGAAAAGGTGGAGAATCTGACGGTTTTAAAAAAATTCCTAAGTGCACGGGCCGTAACTCCGTACCAAATCAAACAACCAGGACCAAACTTAAACTTGATCTGTATCTCACCTAGATACATTCATATACCAAATATCAAGTCAATATCAAGAGGTTACAGAAAAAACCCAGAATCCTATATTTTTCAAATTTTAACTAAGTCCAAGGGCAATAACTCTGTACAAAATCAACCGACTGGAACCAAATTAAAACTTGATCAGTATCTCACCTTGATATATTAATATACCAAATATCAGATCAATATGTCAAGCGGTTACAGAAAAAAACTCCGGACACCTATATTTTTCAAAATTTCACTTAGTCCAAGGGCCATAACTCTGTACAAAATCAACCGACAAGAACCAAATTCGCACTTGATTTGTATCTCACCTAGATATACTCATATACCAAATATAAAATCAATATGTCAAGCGGTTACATACGAAAAACTCCGGAAACCAAAAAGTTAACGGACGGAGGGTACCGTCTTTCGACGGGCGTATAATAAAAATAAGGGGGTCACCGTTGAAGTTAGAGAGATAAATTGTGAAAGGTTAATATCTTAGTGATATGCATTTTAAGGTCTTTTATCAAATCATCTCCCTTGCGTTATTTCTGTGTTCCGGAAATTCAGGAACAGATTTAAAGCAAATGTGGCTTAATTCACTTTCTTGTACTAAATATGTTGTAAAAGGAATAAGGAATAAAAATTTTAAATACTTTTGAACTTTCTTTACATTCGAAATAACTATTTTGATAATTTTTTTAATGTATCAAACCTAAATGAACAATTATAAGACAAAAATGGCGGAATAATATCACTGACACACCTTAATCAGCTTATTTTTGAATAGCAAACGTTTGCTCATTGGTTATTGCATCGGACCGGACCAAAATAATTTACTAATCGTTACTAATGGAGAGGAATGTCCTAGTTAGTTTGAATCAGATGATTGCCGAAATATCTCGTACTAGCAACACACTTTTTATTTAATTTTATTATTTAATAAACAATGCAAGGATATGGCGTAAATGCACATGAGACAAAATCTCTAAAAATACACTGCAAAACCAAGAATTTGAACAAAGCTTTTCTCGTAGCCTGTAACTCATAGAAAGTTCATGATGGCCACTAGCATCGATTGGAGTGAAATATATCGCCAGATATAAGGGGGGGGGCCCTTTTTCGGGATGTCGGGATTAGAGGTTTTCAAGATTGGGATCTCGGGATTTTTATGATTTAATAAATTCATCGGGAGACGGGATTTCACCAGTCTTTAAGTTTTTTTGTTGTTCGGGATTTCGGGATTATGTAAAAATAAAGTCGGGATTCCGGGATGAGACCCCCTCCAGCCCCCTAAGATATCGAACAATGCAACAGGGATATTAACAAACACAAACTTTATAAGGAAAGTGTTCTGGTAATTGCTGTCACGTTGTCTGACACACAAAACTAACAGAAGACAATATTAACAACAACATCGGGCTGTTTTCAAGTCAGGCCATATTTTGGGATCAAATATTCATATCTTCTATACAATTTCTGAAAAGTATTTAACTATGAAATCTGTAATATTTTTGTAAAAAATTTTATGTTAGGTTTCGTTCATCAAGTCGTCAAGAGTAGAAGAAACGCGTGCGAAACGTACCAGTTGAGATATGTACACCCCTAATCATGGAGCGCCGTAAAGAAAATGGAATATAGTAATAGTTAAATTTTAAACATTCCTTTTTTGACAAATTTTAGTTTTTATTATTTTTATCTTGAAACACCTGTACATTATATAATATCAACTGTTTAATTTGCAATTTTGATATTTTTGTATCAAAATTGAGGAAATACTGAAGAAACTAAAATGGAAACAGGACAAAGAAAACCTAATCGAACTGAATTAACAAAAATGCAACAAAATTTAAGTTTTACATGTGTCAACCACCAATGAAGGTATCATAAAATTCTCTGGGGTAGTATGCATTTTTTCTACACGCGTGGTGCATCTCAAACGAAAAGTCCGAAGTTGACTATTTATAAAGTCCTCATAGCCGTTAAAACTACTGAGAATTAATTAAAATAAAACACAGAAAATACCTTTTAGTAATCGAGAAATCACTATCAAATAGTACAAAATTTGTTATGTGCAATTCTGCTACCATTTCACACAAACAAAATTTCGTGCTAGGCCGCTTCCTTAATCTAAAGTAAAAAGAAATATATAGGTCCGTGAGATTTTAAGAGATAAAATACATTAAAAATTTGGCGGGAAAACCAGGACCATTTTTTTTTTGTCTAAAATTTTATGAAAACTTGTCAGATGCCTGAATTTAACCTACAAAAGTTAAAAATTGTTTAAGCCATTGAACTTGATAAAACCAAAGAAGTTCAAAAATCTGACACAGTGATGAGTGAGCCACCTTAATCAATGATTTTACTCTAGTTCATCAAAATTTTACCAGTAATCGGTTACAGATGAAAAACCTGACAAAAATCGACAAAAACAGACGACAGGTGACAAGAGACTGCAATCGCTCACGAAGAATTCTTGGGTCAATATAACTGATGATACCGAACTATCGTATGTAGATACTTTAAATGATAAGAAAATGATAAAAAAATCTAACAGTTGTAAGGGGACTTTACAAGAACACAGGACTGAAGTAAAAATAAGTCGTTTGTTCTTGCTCCATCTGTAGCACTCTCCTAGTGTAACTGCTCATAAAGCCTGCTAATTGTGAAATGCGTATTGCGAATGAAATCATATGAAGTAACATGAATGTTGATTGTTGTGACTTGGACGCAATGTAGTACCAAACAATGTTATCATGTCACGAAATATATCATACACAGTTTATTCTTAATAAACTGCTGCGCCAAGGGCGCATGATACGCCCATCCTCAGTCAACTCGAACTTTAAAGCATTGTTGGACCACAACAAAATTTTGATTGAAAAAAAAATCAAGCGGTTACAGAAAAAAACTCCGGAAACTTATATTTTTCAAAATTTCACTAAGTCCAAGGCTAAATTCGACCTTGATCTGTATATTACCTAGATACATTCATATACTAATTATCCTATCAATATGTCAAGCGGTTATAGAAAACCCCCCAGAAACCTATATTTTTAAGAATTTCACGAAGTCCAAGGGCCATAACTCTGTATAAAATCAACCGACCAGAACAAAATTCGAACTTCATCTATATCTCACCTAGATATACTCATACACCAAATATCAAATCAATATGTCAAGCGGTTATAGAAAAACTCAGGAAACCTTTCCCTTTCTCTGCAGCAATATACCTGCATCCCCAGCATATGGAGTATATATTTCACAATTAATTCGTTACTGCAGTATATACAGTGACTTTGTGGAAAGAGCAAAAGCACTGTCACAAAAATTGCTGAGTCAGGGATATGTTCAGCCTTTGTTACTTTCGTCCCTCCGGAAATTCTATGGCCGTCACCACGACATCATAGATAGATATGAAATGTCAGTGTCACAAATAAAAACTGACATTTTCAGCTAGATTCACGTCTTCCCTGATTTGACATTACCGGTTTTGACTTTACCCTGGATTGACCCACTGACAGTGTTACGGGTGCTGTGCACAGACCAGGACATGCTTACCCTTCCGGGGCACCTGATGTCACTCTTGTTTATTGAGAGTTCACACTGTTAGTGCTTTGGTTTTTGTGTTGTATATGTAAAGATCGTGTGTTTTGTGGGCATGTGGTGTCTTTGATCTTCCGTCTTTTGGTGTTCTTGCTTTTGCCTTGTCTCTGGACTTTGATTTGAGTAATCTTGCGCTTTGTTCCTTCGGTATTCTACTGCTGTTGTTTTGTAAGAATTTCACTAAGTCCAAGGGTCATAATTCTGCACAAAATCAACCGACCGGAACCAAATTCGAACTTGATCTGTATCTCACCTATATATACTCATATACCAAATATCAAATCAATATACCAAACGGTTACAAAAAAAACTCCGAAAACCAAAAAGTTGACGGATGGACAGATGGACGGAGGGTATACCATAATACGCCCGACTTTCGACGGGCGTATAAAAACGTCTTTAGTATTACATGTAGTTCTTTTAATCCTCTGGTGGAGTCGCAGATGTTGAACGTCGAAATATAAGGGAAATATAAGCCAGTACTGCGGTGCTGGCCCAAAAACAGATTTTATCTGGAAAAGTGCTATTATCTAAATTCAACAGAATTTTGTTTAAAACCCAGGAGTGTCTCCTTCTTGCATAAATCTGTCCTTCGCTGAGTTTTTTCTATTTACATCCTGTTGGTAATCTGTTCTCTATCACTTTTAACAAATATTCCGGTTTATGCAACTTTGGTATTTAATGTATTCTAAATGTCTTAATTCTGCGCTTTAGTGACACAAGTTGTCGAAATGGTCATAAACCGAAACAAAATTCACAGTAACTTCAGTATTTTGTTAACTTTATAAAAGCTGTTCGAGCAATACCACAGAAGACCAACAATTCCTGATCGTTTTGTATGTATAAAAATATGCATATACATTGCACATGTAATATAAGAAAGGTCACACTTGTAAGCTTAAGAAATTAAATAATTAATGAACTTGTAGAAACGTGGTTCATATATATGATATTATATTGATAGTTTAAATAATTAACTAAAATGCTTGATGATAATTATTCGATCATCGTTCAGCAATAATTAGGAAACGCATTATAAAATGTCAAATTGTAACCCAAGTTGAATGCGTTCATTTGTCCATCTCAAAGTGATACTTCTTGTGATCTAATGCATTTCACAACAGAGAAATACTACTGATGTGTCATTGCCTTCGCCATTTCAAAGCCTTGCACATATTAATTTGTAATAAATGGTATATTAGCCGCGTTTTCTGTTAAGTCGTTTTTTAAATCTTTGATATTGTCTCAAGGCATCGCCATCAACTGTTGAAGTGCTATTTTTGTTATATTGGACCTGGACTGCGCCAACTGGGCAACTGCCGTCTTCAACACTAACATCGTCGATAGCAATATCACCTCGATATCCACTTCTTGTAGTAGCCTCGAACTTAATCTAAAAGAGAGATAGTTGGGTGTTTATTCTATTATTGTATATTGTGATACAACCAGTTCGTATATAATTCTTCAAGCCAAACAGTACTTTATGCAGATTTAATTTTTAAAATGCTTGCAATTTTCCCCGAATAACCACAATTTCATTGGTGCTGTTGGCAGTGCAGGTCATGCTTACCCTCCCTGAGCACCCGATTTCACTCTCAATTTCATGTGGTTCACACTCTGAGTGCCTTGGTTTTGAATGTTGTATTTTTATTCCTGCGCTTTGTAGCTGTCTAAAGTCATTATTTTCACTGTTCTCGTTTTGACCATGTCTTAAGACTTCGGTTTTTGTAATTATCACTCCATCGTTCCTTTGGTATTCTACTGCCTTTTTCAACCAATTAACTCACGGAAAAGGAGAATTAATCGTCATTAATGAACATCTCGCACACTTCATTACTAATTTTGGCCACATTGCACACCTTTTTCAGCACGTTTCTAAACAGAAAAGAATTGCACTACTGTCCAGGAATAATAATTCTTCTAAAATAGTAGTTTTTGCATTTGCAAATTGCTTTTACTGACGAATTATGAATGAACCGAGTTCGGTGCATCCACATCTTAGTCATGAATAACGAATGGCTCTGGAAAGCATGTATAGTCCAATTGGGCCATGGCCAGCTTTGACAGCCAAATAATCCCAGTATCTCATTTTCAGAATTGGTCTTAGACCTTGAGGAAAGATGTCCAAAGTTATGTTCTCCACTGGCGGACACATTTTTAAATGGGATCACCAAATGACTTTTCTGACCAAGTTTGGTTGTTTTTATTCAATACAGCGATGATCATTTCTTTTTACTGTCCAAGAACTTTCAAAAGCAATTGCTTATGAGTTGCAACCAGAAACTACCGCAATGGAAAGAGTGGTTTAGCAAGCCATACAACCGGTTTAAGGAAATATTTCTTTTGAAATGCCTGAAACAATTAAGGATCATTGTAGTCAACAATTTTCCGGTGGTTTTTCACCGGGCTTTGGCAATTTTTTTCGGTAATTTTGTTATGAACCCCATTTGTTACTGGCTTTGTGGCCTGAAAGAAGATCTTTGAATTCTTTCCCATAGGGGCCAATGTTCAACTATGCTTCCGCTTGCGGCATTCTTGAATGTGATGTAGGTTTGCCGGACACATTTTTGAAGGGGGCCAATTAACGAGCATTGTGGCCAAGTTTTGTTCCAATTGGTCAAGGAATTTCAGAGAAGATCTTTTATTATGATTTCCCATAGGTGCAATGTGAAACTAAGTTCCCCGCTGTCTGACATCTTGGATGAGGTGTACACGTGCCGGGCATTTTTAAAAGGGATCAGCAAATCAACAAATTTGGATCCAATTGGCTTTCTTGTTTCATAGGAAAAAGTCTTCGAATGTTTTTCCATAGGGTAAAGGTTAAAGAAGATACGTGAAGGCGGTCATTTTTTTATGTGATCCAGGCCTGCCGGACATATTTTTTTTCAAAGAGGACTAACTAAGGACAAGTATGACAAAGTATGGTCCCAATTGCCCGTGTACTTTCAGAGGAGGTGTTTCCAATAGGATCCAATTTTTAACTGTGTCCACCGCTTGCGACCATCGTCGATAAGGTGTGGACTGCTGTCCCGACACATTTCTAATAAAGAGGATACCAAAAGGGCTATTGTGAATACGTGTGGTTGCGAATGGCATAGTGGTTTCAGAGGAGAAGATCTTTGAATGAAAAGTTTACGACGAACGCACTTCAAGAGATGCCTATACTCAACCAGGCTTCAGCTGTTTTATTTGTTTTTTTTTGTTGTTTTTTTTTGTTTTTTGAGTTTATAATTTTATGTTTGATATAATATATGTACATACTTTTACCTTTTAATGCTATACGGCAAGATATTTTACTTTTTATTATTTTCATTTAATTAATTTATACATTTGGCAGTTGATTTAATAAATCAGAAGATTGGCAGTATCGACGCCTGTCTCACATTACAATTTTAGGCAAGTTTGTATTTTTCATTAAAAAATTAGCAGCAGGCAGAGTTGTCGCCAGAGGGAAAAATTTGAAGGGAGAATTAGCTTGAAATGATATATGTATGAAAGTATAATGTTAATTTACAACTTGAAAATTGATAGAATGAGAGGGCCTCCCACGCTGTGTTCATTTTAAATCATGTATTTTCATGTTTTATTCATTTTACCCCAAGGTAATTTGACCATTTCGTATATCCATGACCACCAAAAGCTTTAACCTTCAAAGAAGAATGTGCAAATTTTGTCATAAAACATTCGTCTAAATATTCCACTTTTACCTTAGGGGTTTTAGTTGAAACAAGAGGTGTAATTGTGTACTTTTGAAATATTATATATGTATATTTATATTATATAAATATATGCATGAAATGTAGTAGATGTCATTATTTTTCTTCACATTTTAGAATGGTGAATAAAAGGATATGGAGTAAATGCACATGAGACAAAGTCTCTACAAATACATGGTAAAAAACAAGCAAAGGAACAACGCTTTTATTGTTGTTCTTCATCAGAAGTATTACTCCAAATCAAGATGGAAACGAAACTGCAGTTAAATTATAAAAATCAAAATGAATGAAAGAGCTGTTAAATAACAGATAACAAACTAAAAGACCTAAAGAGCTACGACCATGTTTTTGCACGAGTATGACATTTTTTTTGTTTAATTTTTGTTTAAAGATTAAATAAAAAATCATTTTGACTGGTTTTCCGGCCAGTGTCATAAGTAAATGATGTCATGCATATGTAATTACTTTTTCAGGGAATTCTATGGGTAAAACAAATCCTAGACACTCTATTAGGGACTCTAGTTTCAAAACATTAAAACTATTCTGCTAACACTTGTTTATATATACATGTTTACTTAGCTGCAGTCGTATCATGCAGCGCTCTGATTTAGCAGGTTATTAATTGAATAGTTCTTTATATATTTAACAATCCGAATACTTGTAGCCATCAAGTGCTTAGTGTGTACTACGAATTTTTTAACGACAAATTCATACAGAAAAATGCCATGGATGCAATCTTTCGACCTTTACTTAACAATTTACTACAAGGAAGCCTTAAAAAAGACTAGAGGATGACATGCCCCCGCGCAAGGTTGAATCAAATTGGGATTTTCTAGTAATATTTGTGTCTGTTAGACACATATGATGCCCCCCGCTAAACACATGTTATTCTAGGTTGCACAGATTAACTACCGGTATGTACCCTCTATTACTAAATCACCAAAAAATTAAAAGTTGAGCAATGCATATTTTTGAAAAAAAATGAACCGAAATCAAAATACATACCACATGCACATCTTCAATATATGTACAAATTAACTGCAAAATTAAAGCTTCCTAGCCTCAAAACTCTAGGAGGAGTTGTTTGGACAATCTGTGTACCCTGTATTAATAATTAATCCAATAAATGACTGAGTTCAACAATGTGTATTTTTTCCAAAAATGCATCAAAATCAAAATCCTTCCCACATGCACATCTTCAATATAGGTACGAAAGATCTGCAAAATAAAAACTTCCTAGCATCAAACTGTAGGAGGAGTTGCGCGGACAAACTATATACCCTCTATCACAAAATCACTAAAAAATGACTAAGTTTAACAATGTATATTTTTGACAAAAATTAACCAAAATAAAAATCCTTACCACATGCACATCTTCAATATAGGTACAAATGATTTGCAAAATAAAAACTTCCTAGCATTAAAACTGTAGGAGGAGTTGCGCGGACAAACTATGTACCCTCTATGAAAAATCACCTCAAAAATGACAAAGTTCAATAATGTATATTTTTTACAAAAATGCACAAAAATCAAAATGCTTACGACATGCACATCTTCAATATAGGTATGAAAGATCTGCAAAATAAAAACTTCCTAGCATCAAAACTTTAGGAGGAGTTGCGCGGACAAACTATGTACCCACTATCACAAATACACTAAAAATGACTAAGTTCAACAATGTAAATTTTTGACAAAAATTAACCAAAATGAAAATCCTTACCACATGCACATCTTCAATATAGGTACAAATGATCTGCAAAATAAAAACTTCCTAGCATCAAAACTGTAGGAGGAGTTGCGCGGACAAACTATGTACCCTCTATGAAAAATCATCAAAAATGACAAAGTTCAACAATGTATATTTTTTACAAAAATGCACCAAAATCAAAATACTTATCACATGCACATTTTCAATATAGGTACAAATGATCTGCAAAATAAAAACTTTCTAGCATAAAAACTGTATGAGGAGTTGCGCGGACAAACCATGTACCCCCTCGGACAGACGGACGAAGGTAAAACAATATGCCCCCCGACTTATCGTCGCGGGGGGGGGGCCTAAAAATATCAATTACTTACCCAGTATCCAGTTCTGGCTAGTTCCTTTGGAATTGCTATCATTGATTTTATCCAAACATTTCCCTGGTTTCCATACGCACCCCACACAGAGTTGAATTCAGTCTGTGCTTCTGTCTATAATTAACAATCAAAAACAATGTTGTAGAACACTTCAGTTTTAAATCGGTCATACTTGACTAATAATTCGATGGTCTGTTTGTTTTCATGTAGTAAGTGTGAGAAAATGTAATAATCAGGGTGTTCGCCAAAAAGACTAATCATGCAGCGTTTCCTTTAATAAATGGTCTTGTACTTTCCGAGACATGATGTTAAGGACCTGCAACACTTCAAAAAAGTATTAATGCTTTCTTCATTAGATTATATAGTGTATATATTTTGATTTGACCTTGATTACAGAGAGTGTTTGCAGAATTTTATGAAGGATTTTGTCCATTGCATCGGTGAGCCCATCGACCGATTTCGTATACATGTAAAGAATTTCGGATTTAACATGCTGTATTAATTTCAAGTCGGAAACGAATGCTCAATTACCACTAGAAGAATGTGGCTTCTCTGTATATTTTGCACTGAATGGGATACTTTTAATATCTATCAAATATGAATTTTATGTACTACAACAACTGCTCTGTAAATACTATTTAACTAGGTTTTGATGCTAATCAACTTGCACAAAACTGCGGTATATCAACTATAATAATTTGAAATCTACTCGTATATTCCATAGTATTCATCCTGTTTCTTCAGTGGCAAATTTTTGTCAAAACGTAATGTTTTAAACTGCTTGACAAATGGTTACTGTTGTTGTTGTTTTTTTTTGCACAGTAACAAAAGTAGTTTAAGTGTCTTAAAATTGTCGATGGTCATGAGAAGGGGTGGTCATATTTCATCTGCCTCTTTGAATACTTAGTATTATTCTATTTAGTAAATGATCAATGACAGAAAATGTGACATTATCATTAAATACATGATATTTGTGAAGTAAGTGAGAACCGAACCGTCAATCCAAAACGAAAAAACCAAAGACAATGGCAACATCAGAAACAAAAAAAGGGAAATCTACATCTACGCTTCTTGGGTACATACCACTGTATATACTTTAAATGTCCCAACATGTATTCCATACATATGATAGTAAAATGAAACACATTGAGCCTTTAGTCCTCTGTATTTTGGTGACACAAGTATGGCTTTATTTCCGTTGCTTCTTCCTGAAGCCTCTACATACATGTAGTGTCCTGTAATAAGATACAGATCATGACAATTTGTATACGTTCACAAACGGAACTTAAGTCAAACCTCTGAAAAAATGCAGAAAAGGGGGATATTAAAGTAAAAATTCCAAAAACAAGGAAAATCAAATGGAAGCAACATGACACAGACAAAACAAATAAAAAACTAAGGCACAAGCAGTTTGAATTATTAGTGTTCAGGTATTTTGTTTTCTCTAATTCTTGTTCAAAATAAATACTTCCCAAATGATGTTAGATGAACTTAATAATCAACATGTTTAGACATTGATCTCACTTGCTGATTGGCTGTCTCGTGTCAGTTTCTAGAAATAGTGCAACCGGATGTTGATGAAATTAACACCTGCATCATTG
This sequence comes from Modiolus philippinarum, assembly GCA_002080025.1. Lineage (NCBI taxonomy): Eukaryota > Metazoa > Mollusca > Bivalvia > Mytilida > Modiolidae > Modiolus > Modiolus philippinarum. The sequence goes on from MJUU01020042.1 coordinate 73,179, forward strand.
TCTAGCGAATTGATTTTTACATTTTATGACTGAGATAACCCAATTTATTGATAATATGACATTTTTTATCAAAAATATTACACTCAACACCCCTTTCAATGAAAGGCGAAAAGATACACATAGCAACGATGATAGCAACAAAAAAGCGGCATACTTGAGACTGGGAGACTATGGAGATCGCTTTACATCAAATAAATTGAGTAGGAATTAGAGAAAAAATCTCTAACATTGTTTTCCGGTGTATTACGATAATATCTCACATCTCGATAGTTAAATTTTCAAATTTTAAATTTCTCGGATAAACCTCGAACTTTGAAATGTGAAAATTTAACTATCTCGATGTGAGAAATATACGTAATAAACTGGTAACAATGTTAGAGACTATATATATATATTAAATAGCATCCTTTCCGTTCGCATGTACTCTTCTCTTTATCGTCGGCATTTCTAGTTTGCAAATGGACGTCAACAAACGGTTGATGATGTTTTCCAGAAGAATTTCAAAATATTTTTTGGGACAAAATGAGCTTTGTTGCATAGTTTTTGCTCACGATATATTTCGTCATACTTCGCTACGCTGTACCAGTATACAACTTCAGCAATTTTGGTGAACGATGGTGAATTGACGCATGTAATTAAACTTCTTATATTTTGATGAAAAATTACATGAAAATATGCAGGAGCATGATGTCCACAAGAATCTGTTTAAGTCACCTGGCATTAAGAGGATCCAGTGCCGAATTTCTTTTACCTGAAAAGAGTTCTACTTCGCGTGGTTTATTATACATGAAATATAAATGTCCTAATACAGTCTCTTTTTATTTTCAACAGTCGGAAATTGGTTTCACATCAATGTGATTCTGGTAATCTTTTTATTGCTGGATATATGTGTTTGTTTTAATTCTTTCTTTCCTTAGCACAGATCAACTTTTTAAGAATAAAGGGACGTGACGATACAAATTTTCATGTGTCTTCCAAATATTTTATTACGTAAAAATCGGATTTATCATCCTTCCCCATGGTTATATCAGCTTGCAGAACCTTTCCGCAAAAGACATATCTGGTTGACCCGGATATATCAGAGGTTGACCTGGATATATCAAGCGATTCTCCTAAAGTTTTAAAGGCAATAACTTTTATTCAAGTTTTCACACGAAATCAAACACATAAAAATAAACATCTATAGGCTTTGCTTTTTCCGATTATGTATTCAAAACAGAAATATACTTACACAAATAGATAAACTAGACGTCAGGAAAAATGTAGAAACTGGGTTGTTGATACATCCTGCAGAGCTTTGACGTTTTCACATTATGACGTCACAAAAACTCAAAGGAACGATAGAATATCGTAACAACCGAAGGTTGCTGCAACATTCAAAATCGACATTATTTCAAGTATTTCTGTCAAAATAGTCATCCAGTTACAAAACCTTTGCTGATAAAATGATAAAAACTACGAAACATGTTTTTGAAGCTGAAAATTGCTGAAAAGGCGAGAATGACACGTATGTCGAATTTCCCGCGCAACTTTGGGAGAATTTGGCACCTCAGTTCAATAAATACAAATCTAAAATACAAAATAAAGGATGATAAACAAGTTATTGGGCTTTTGACAGCTGATGTATTGTCAAATATCATCCCGCTTGCCAGAATATGAAGCTTGGGGCTCTTTCGCTACGCTCACTCTCCCCTGTGCTTCATATTCTGGCTCACGGGCTGATATTTGACGATACATAGCTGTCAAAAGCCCGATAACATATACTTATAAATTAATTTCTAAAAGAATCCAATGTATCTTTCTGACTGACGGCCATCTTGGGTAAAGTATCATCTGAAAAATTTTTTTAGAGGGGACCGAAGAACTATTGTTTGTTTCAAATTAGCCATCTCTGAATGTATTTTCCCGTAAAGTCTCCTTTAAAAATTACAAATTTCTGGAAAAAATAAAACAACATACCACTTTTCCTTTCTCTGCAGGTATGGTCTGTCTCCGGACCAGTTCCACTGGATGGTGTTCGGCCCACACGCCGGACCCAATCAAAATCGTTGTTTTCGTTATGAGTAAATCCACATATTTTGTCATCTTCGAATCCACAGAAATTTTGGGTTTTTGCTATAATAAACAGAAATATAAATCATTATTCTTTGCTTTAAGGACAATTCGATTGACAAACTACGTAGATGTCTCAACATACGTGATCATTGGCAACATTACTGCATGCAGTACTGCATTGAACATTTTAAACATTTCAGAAAAAGGATATTACTCAACAACATCATTCACGCTTGCGAAAATGTCTCTGTAAAGTGTGATGCAATGCAATTTTTTTTGTGTCTGAAAATAAAATTTATCAACATTATTGCTATTGTCTTTGACGTTCTTGTCTTTGTTTTTTATTATTGCATATATTTGGAATAACTAAACGCCGAAGTTACTGTAAATTTAGTTTCTGTATATAGCCATTCCGACACCCCATGCTTCTTCGATACAGGTAATATCAAAACATTTGGAAAACCAAAATCTGAAAGATGTATAAAAGGTGATAGAATAACCAAAATGATCTCATTTGATCTAAATAGTAAAAAGACCTATTTTTGTATTTTTCAAGGCCAAAAGATGATAGAGGACAAATATCCAAAATTATTTAGTTTGATCTAAAATGATCTATCTTTGTATTTTGAAGGCCAGAAATCAGCTAGGAACAGAGATTAATAAGGGGGAAATACTCCTTCGGTAAACCAAAATTTTCTAACAATTTTATTGTTCTAAGGAAAGCAGAGTCACTTGGACTCATATCGAAGGCAAAATTTCCTGCCCCTACCCATTTCCCCCCTTTTCAAGTGGCAATTAAAACTCGTCGAAACGGTTGTCCCTTCAAGTTTTGTTTCTTTATTCTTTTACTTATATTTTTTTAATTGATTCACTTGTTCTCGTCCTCCTGATATATTGCTCATTGGACGTAAAACTCTAACTAATCAATCAATCCATCATAAATTTATATATTGGAAGTTTCTAAACAAAATTGGTTTTCGGGCCAGTACTGATGCACTGGATTACTGAGTGTGTAAATACCCCCTGGGACTAACAGTCCCCCAGCAGTGACATAGCCCCAGTGGTATTAAGTAACTAAATACCTTTAGTTTCTGCAGATAGCGATTTCCACAAATTGTGTCTCTTTAGTGTTTGATAAAATGATTACATTTGGAAGACCAGAATTCAAGACATGTGATAAAGGCTAATTGATAAAAATAACAACACGATCTTCATTGAAGGCCAAACAAGATAAAGACACAGGTTTTGAAGAGTGATATACTCCTTGGTTTTATCAAAATTTTTAAACTTTCAAATGTTGCGAGTGACAAACAAAACAGGTGTTCGGGCTGGCACCGAAGTTCTGTTTTACTAGTTTGTTGAATACTCTTGGGAACTAACATACCACCAGCAGTGGTAACAACTAAGTACCAATGCTACTATAAATTGATTGCATTTCGACAATTTATGTCTCTTCAGTATAGATCAAATCAAAACATTTGCAAACTATAATGCGAAAGATGTAATAAAAGGTAAAAGAGCACAAATGACCAGAGATTCTAAAATAAGCTAAAAGCCAGCTTTGCCAGAGAAAAATTTTCCCATTTAAAATAACAATTGTCTTAAAATATTGCGTAGTTTTAACGTCAGTTTGTGTATGGGAACATCATAAAACGAGACGGCAATAACTTTAGACGGAAATAAACGTTCCTGCAGATCGCTTTAAAACTGAGGATTGCATATTTTTGTAGTTATGAGTAGTGTTGTGTTGTTTGAGTCGGAATAGACTAAGCAATTTATTCCGTTGTCCATTCTTTGGGTTACATTTGAATATAAAAACCCAAACCATGGTTAAATGACGGCAACACTTTTCCTATCGTGAATTACTGCCAATTACAATTTCTTTTATATTAAATATCTCCTTAGGTGTGAGATCAAAATGTTAGAAATGATTGATAAAAATGCACATAGCAGGGATGACAACAGATCCATTATTTTAAAATTTTTCACAAAAAACATGCATCTATTTAAAGCAAAACCTCCGACGCATAAACAGCAGATGGATCAAATTGTCAATTTACATTCTAATGTTATGTAATTGTAGGAAAATGTAGACACTTTAGTGTTGAATCTTGTGTCAAAGTGTCAGTAGGACGCATCAAAATCAAAATACAAATCATACCTCAGATTACAAACTGTTAAAAAGTCTGAAGTAATAAATCATAGAACTTCAGATAAATGTCCCTATTATGCAAGAATTATAGAAAGCAGTTAATAGAAAGAAACCTACTGACATCGTTCTTTCGAACTCAAAGCAACTTGTAGTACAGACCAATAATAATGGTCGTTGTTCATCGGTGCAAATCTTTTCAGTGTTTTTCTTTTTTTTCTTATCGGGAATAAATTGGTTGGTACTTAACTCTCTTAACTTAGATCTCTTCAAAAAGAATCTTTGATAAAACAACATTGCATCGGAAAACTTAAAATACCTTAATTCGTATATTTGTTATTACTGAGGAGTATCTGCCTCGTTCAAAACTCTGTGCTTTGCTTCTTTGTTTGTTTGGTTTTTTAAAAGTTTTTTTGTATGGGTTGGTTTTTTTTTGTCGGGAGGGATAGTTAGTAATGCTTCAATTTTAAATTGCATATAGCGGTCAACATGGATGTCCTACATTAAGCTAAAATCATTAGGCAGCAAATTTGGTATAATAAACCAAGTGGGATTATAAAAGCAATCCGAGGTCACTGATGTTCACGTCAGATTGTATCTAAATTAACCTATGGCACAAGGTTTGACTGATACAAGGCTGTTTTTGTATGTGCGAAAAGAAAAGTATAACAGTGTCAGATTTGTCTGGATGATTGCATGTTTGGAAAAATCTTTGACACTACCCTTGAAGTGACATTACTCACACATGAACACTTAAAATTCGAAAACCTTTATAGGAAATTCTTATATCCTGTTCATTTCATAATTACATTCTCCAAAAGCATCAAAATTTTTTCACACTCGATTCTACGCTTCCTCATAAAAAAAAAAAAAATCACGAATCAAAGGTATCATTCAAAAGGACTTTGTCTATTCAGAAAATCTGTTGCATTAAGTTTTAAATTATCGTTTTTCCCCCAAAAACTCAATGATGACTACGATATGGACGATAAGGATCTTCATCAAACACTATAACAAAATAGTGTTTGATAAACCGTTTGAATAGGAGTTGAACAGTTTGATTTTTAACCTATGAACAAGAATAAACTTCATGTAATATTTTATAAAGTGAAACATGTGAATGTCATCATGGCCAGCTCACATATATACTTAGTTTATTTTCTACATTATATTTTACAGGTATTTGAGAACAGATTATGATAGGGGAGATATCAATTTATTCCAAAATTTGACACAATTGCTATTTTCGAAAAAAAAAAAAGGATAGCCGTATAAAAGAGCGTGCAAATTAAGAATTAAGCACCAAAATATAGTATTTTGGCCCCGTCCTCCCAATTGACGAGGATCAGTGTGTTTCCGAGGAAACTTCTGTTGGACTTAGTTTTTTTTCTATAACTGCAAAATATTTCGATTATTTTGGTTTAAATGAAAATAAGAATTTAGATGTAAGTCAGTTTAAAATATCGTCTGATACAAATGGGAATAGATGACCCAAGTATACTTCATGGCTTTGTAAAAACGTACAGGGTATTCTGTATATGTTAAAAGGATCAACTAGATACGTGACCAATCAAATGCCCTCTGTATAGTCAAAATCCTCGAAATCAATAGTATTTATCACTTATATAGAGAGAAGGTCGGTTATACAGGAAACGTCTACCTTACAAAACTATTGAAAGAAAGTTGCGTTTAGTGTATAACTAATTGTAATGAATATTTTGTCATCTAAAATAAAAGAAATATTTCAATGATCTGGAAAAGATGTCACAAATAGAAACCATCAGTTGCACTACTTACTTCAAAACCGGATACGATGATCACGTTTTGAAGTTGAGGATTAGGCCTCGTTCAAATGGTGTTGATATACAACGCCCACTTGAAGCTCCAACAGACAATTTTAACCAAAGCTCATACGAATAGACTGCCATATTCACCCTTTGGTTCACGGAAAGAGATACGTGGTAGGGGTGACAAAAGGAAGTATTGCCTCTCCCTCTGCTTAGAAAACAGAAAAAAAATGTACAAAAAGTGGAAATGGACAAAATTTAAAGAAAACCGATCTTAAGCAAATTAAACAGAAGATAACAACACATAAACACTGACCGTGCCAGAATCTGTTAAATAAGTAATGGCAAACGATTTGCACTTGAGCTGTAATTGTTGATAAATAGTTTTATGAAATTACCTTTCTTATTCAAAATGCAAAATTCAAGTTCCTGACTCTCAAAATACAAATCAAAAATTACTGAAATTGAGTTCATAATTGGAAAAGGCAACTAAATGGTACCCTTTTGTCTATCTTTGCTTTGATATTTGTTTGCCAATGTATCATACTGGATATCAAATTTATTGTATGCTGTTTTTTGTGTTTAACAGATAATTGTTTTTGTGACAACGAAAATGAAACGCCTCGAACACTTTTAAGCTATTGACCCTTTCACGTAAAATACAATAGATCAATTTTTCATTATGAACATCATTTCTTATGTTCTTTACGAATGAGACAGCTTAAATCCTATTATCTGATTGGTCGAAAGCTCTTTCCTTATGTTCTAATTATACTTCTGCCTTAACAATAACACAACCAACTCGCTGGAGTTACAGTGTTAAACAAGATGTGTTTGTGAAACATTACATACGCCCCGGATTCTAGTCAATTACATGGGAAAACTGCCAATTTTACCACCTTTTGACCTCTTGTGACCTTGACCTTCCATCTGACCTAATTTTTTTGGCATATTAATGTTCCTATTGACTAGACCTATACACTTGCCAAGTATTAAAGTCTATTTTACATAGTACAAAAATTATTTATTCCTTAATAAAAACTCCCAATAAAACCCATTAATTCTGAAATTGGTGCAGCCGCTTTTTGGCCTCATGTTTATTGAAAATGGTATTTTTTGTTCAGTGTATCTATTTAAACTTACTATCAGAAACCCACAGTAAAATACTGCATCAAGATCTGAAAAAAA